>JAJJMB010017331.1:3655733-3684537 GCA_023531105.1 Papaver atlanticum
GCAATTTTCAAGTGATCGAATGATCAATACGAAACATTCCGAGTCTATATCAAATGACTGTCTCACACAAATCATGTGAGATGTTACCAGGCCATTCTCACATGATCATTTTTTGACTTTCTTCAAGAATATAAGATGAACTTGGTTAAAGCGAAAGCTTACCAACACATATTTCGAGAAATATGTAAGCGAGTTAAACTCAGCTCGAAATATCAAATGTGTATAATTGAAGTCTATATAGCTATACGACTTTTGTCTCAAATAGGAGATAGAGTTGATAGACTTTTGAGTGATAGATGAGTTCAAGTCTCCATATAGCTTTTGTTGATGAAGTTCCACAAGCTCCTTAGTAGTTCTGCGTCTTCATTCGATGAACGCCGTGAAGTCTAATGCTCAACTCCACTTTCTATCCTAATCCGAGACTTAGCTATAAGTAGACTAGAAATCAAGACTTATAGTTCTGACAACTAAACTTGACAACAAGCTTGAGATAGCAACGCTTGTGAGTTTGACCGAGCAGTGCTCTAACAAAGTATTACTCTGAAGATCTGAAGAATGTGAAGAAGTGGCAAAATACAACGACGACATCATCCTTCAACTTGAGGTTAGTAATATTGACTTGAACTATTTCATTCCTAACGTATCTTTCAAGTCGTGCTATATTGAAAACATAACTGCGAAGCTGTATATACTGTACATATTGTATAATACTCTAGTGATTTGACATGATCATAATTGTATGATCATAGTATTAGGGAATTAGACTACGAAGTATAACACTTATCTTTTGAACTTTGTAGATATGACATCGACGTGATCTTGTATATATTGTTATGATTATGTGAATGGGTTATGGTGAAGATTTCATCCTAGGAAACAATGTTTTACATTTGTTTAAAGGAAGTATATTCATGAACTTGTTTCGTGAATCGAAAGGGAAATCATTAGGCTTATTGGTCCGACTATTCATTGCAAATCTTTGAATAACTAATATGTGTGAGATGGTAGAACCGATCTTAAACTTGGTTATGTATCTTGGTATAACTAATCACAATACCTGAATTATGATTTGGTATGACTGGTTTTTATTAATTGGTGTAACCGATCCTAAGCAATCACCATGTGTTGGTATGATCGATCCTTGTAATTGGTATGACTGATCCTAGTAATTGGTGTGACCTATCAGGAGTGTTGTGTAATCGATCCTTGTAATTGGTAACCGGTACTGGTAACTAGTGTAACCGGTCCTGGTAACTGGTGTGCCCGATCACAAAAAATACCATGAGAATATGGAACCGATCCTTGTAACTGGTGTAACCAATCCTAGTGACTGGTGTGACCGATCTCAAGTATTTCCATAATTAGGTATAACAGATCCTAGTGATTGGTAGAACCGATTGAACCCATGTATGTGATTTGGTATTTGATCCTAGTCTTGGAAAATAGGTCAACCAATTCTAAACTTGTTTGGAAGTGCGGTATAACCGATTCCAAGAATGTAAATCCATGTAAATGTGAAATATGAATTTACAGTGAAAAGATGTCAACATACTTTGAACACGTACAATAACTCTCATCATTTATTGTTCAAAGATATTCCTTAGTACTCAAGGAGATAATGTGCCGAAATAAATTAAGAATCTTTTAATTAAGGTTTTTGGTTTTGTATGCATTTACTAATGTGCATATCTCTAGAGAATAAAAATTAGTAATGTGCATTTACTAATTGGAGATTTTCTATTAAAATATTTCGGAAATATTGGACAAGCATTTATTGGAATTAGGGAAACCGAATTTTTCCATTCATTGCATATCTTGAGAATTTTTTCGGTTTTGGAAATTCCTTGATGTCCAAACATCCTTGGTCTATAAATACCTAAGTTTACATTTCTAGCAAACTATCCTAAGAGCAAGGAAAACTTTATTTCTTGTTGTTTCTGATGGAGCCGTCTACTCCGAGAGGAAAGTATCCTAATTAGGTGAAATCTCTTACAACCGCTCGTTTAAAGACTTCTGTGGGATCAAGAAGCTCTACGAGTACCGTTGGTGGGAAACTAGATAATTGTAGTGTTATTAGTTTTCGATTGATTTGATTGACTAACGGTTGTTGAAACTTTGATTGCACCTAGTTTGTTTGTTCTTAAGAATCTTCTCTTATGATATAAGATTCACTCAAATTAGATCGAAGTATCGATGGGATCTTTAGAACTGTTGTTAGATCTAAAGACATCTTGTGATAATACGTTATGTGTGTGATTGATTACAAGAGATTCAAGTGGTGTTGTGCAGGTTATTTGAAGATTAAAGAAGATTTGAAGACGAAGAATATTTCTTATTGGTTTTCGTATCTTGTTGTGTGCACAAACCTTGATCGGATGGGATCCAACTAGAATCGGATTTATTCGATTGATTAGTTGCATGAGATCGGCATCGCTTTATAGTTTCTCTTTGAGATCTATACTGATTGATTGCGAATCTAAACTTGACTACTTTGGTAGTTATTGGATATATTTATCTAACTAGGAAAAGGAGTTTATTAGATTAAACGTAAGAGCCTTTGCGTATGACTTAAGATATCTTTATCGTAAAGAATTGATAGAGTTGTTACCAAACAGATTCGTTGTTCCTTTGTTGTTTGGAATACGATCAAAAGGAATTGTACCAGTACGTGACTCTTGAAGTCGGAAGCGCGGGGATACTGAGGAAACTAAGTGAACTTGGGGTAGTTGCTTGGTCTCAACTATACGAAGTTGGTGTTAGATTTTGTATAACGGCATAATTCTGAGAGTATTCAATTCTGGACTAGGTGCCGGGGTTTTTCTGCATTTGCAGTTTTCTCGTTAACAAAATCTTGTTGTGCCATTTACTTTATCTTTCCCTATTATAATTGTTTTATTATAATTAAAGTAAATTCCACTTTACGCTAACTCCGATATACTTGATAGTGATCCTATAGAGTTTGGTTAAGTCCGAACCTATTATCAAGTATCACATTTTGGTTGTCGTGTTTGCTCGATCTCGTATCCATAGATGATCACACAAAGTGTGAATACCGAAGTTATTCTATTGTCTCGACTTTGTCCATAGACGATCACACTTGGTAAGAGGACTTATAGGTTGCAACAAAAAGATTGTGGTGTATATGGTACCCTCGTCTTTTCATTTTCCTTTAACAAAAACTAAAAATGAAAGATCTTTATTTTTATTTTATTCGAAGCATATAAAAAGTTTTCACGTCGACTATATATAGCATAATCAAACATATGTACTTAATAATAACAAACCCCATACGGCAGTCCTTCATCCTCTAGGAAAACACACCTTCAAAAAGAAAAAGAAAAACCAAAAAAATTTGGGAAACTGGGAGTTTATTGCTTTTCCATAGTATGGTATACCAAAAAATAAATATTTGATGCTCTTAATTTTATATTTTAAGAAGTTTGACATTTTTAACCTAATAGTCGTGCTAGGTATGTGACAATTAATTTAAGTATAAGATGCAGTCCACCTATAGCTCCTTTTGCTAAAATCAACTTTGATGCAAGCGTTTTAGAGATATCCATAATAAATGTGGCCATGGACTAATTCTAAGTTGTTTTACAGGTGAATACACATCAACAACAAACATCTCATTGACTTCATTCTACTAGGAACATGCAGCAGCACTAGAAACATTGCACTTATTATCTGTCTTGAGGAAGGAGTATCACACATCTGCAGTTGGAAGGAAATAATGGCAATGTGGTAACCTCTCCTAATGGGAATACCGCCCAGCATCCAAAAAGACAACAAGCTCTGTCATTAGTGATAATTTAGTTTTACTTTCCTCTATTGTCTATTAGGAAAGTAATCATGTCCCAAGAGTAACTAATAATCCAACTCATCTGCTAACCCGAGAAGCATACAACGCTAATGCTAGTATATTTAAAAGTGCAATTCTTTCCAAACTGGTTATAAGTCTCAATTGAGGATGACAATGTAGTTCAGTCATATTAATTTTCTTTTCCTAGTAAAAAAAAAAGTATGGTCACTTTCTTGACTCGGAAATAATGACATCATGTTTGTTTGCATCTGACTCGGCGTCTGGATTTGAGTCAACCACTGACTCGATGCAAGTCAGATGTCAGACTGTTTATTTTTTTAATTTTGAGCCAAATTTGACTCGCTACCTGACTCGGACCTAATCTCTAACTCGGACTCGTTTGAGTCAGGTCATAAAATGTCCCTGATTCATGGACCAAGCCACTGACTCGTGTATTTTTGAGTCAGATGAGTCAGATCGGAATCAAAAGACAAGCATATTGAGTCACATCCACATGGGTCAGGTGAATTCAATCCGATCTAAGTGAACCGGATCTAGACGAATCAGATCTAGAGAACAGAAAAAGAAAAAAAAACAGGATATGAGTAACTTTTTCATATGAAGGAGGACTAGTTCATATGAAGGAGGGAAGTTACTATGCGCAACTTTTTGATTTTGGTAAATATGAGACTAAACGAGGGATTATCCACCGTCCAAATAGATTTTTTTACAGACGTGCAAAGCAAAAGATCCATATAGACAAGGGACTATCCCCGTCTAAAGCAAAATTTCCATATACGCGGGGGACAGTCTCTTGTTCATGATGATTTTTGCACGCGGGGGATATTCTCCCGTCTAGTGTGACACTACCAGTCGAACGAGTGTATGATCGAGTTGAAGGTGGAAGTGGAGTATTAATGACCCACAGTAACCTCTAGTTCACTTACATTATCTCATAGCCCTTGTTTTAAGTGAAAGTGAGTCTTACCCCTCGCTCCACAAGTCTCGCGAGTTTGACTATTTTTTCATAAGATACCCAACTCCATTGTCACCGTACAGGAAAAAAAAAATGCTCACACAGAAAACATCGATGATTTCAACCTCACTCCAACGATAAGAAAATCCACAGCTCGACAAATCAAATCACCACATCCACAAACATACAATATCCACCTTCCATAATTCATCGATTTAATCTCTTCTTCTCTATCTCTCACTCACTCTCTTTGATCATCCACCATTTTTTTTTCTCTCTAGAAAAAACATAAACAACAATGGCTTCAACAGCTTCACACAGTACTCTATCTCTACTCAGAACAACAGCATCATCTTCATCTGCTCGTAACAACCGTGTATCATCAACATTACAAGTTGCAGCAGCATCTCGATTAAGAAACATTGGATTACAAGTTAGAAACCCAAAAAGTCTTGGGTTTTCTGGTGTTGCTATAGATCCTCTTCTTTCATCACATGTTTCTTCACAAATTGGAGCTGTTAATGGTAGAGGGGTGAGAGGTGTTGTTTCAATGGCTAAGAAAAGTGTTGGGGATTTGAGTGCATCTGAATTGAAAGGTAAAAGGGTTTTTGTTAGGGCTGATTTGAATGTCCCATTGGATGATAATCAGAACATTACTGATGATACTAGAATCCGTGCTGCTATCCCAACTATCAAACATTTGATGGCTAATGGTGCTAAAGTCATTCTTACCAGTCATTTGGTGAGTGATCAATTGTAAACTTCTCTTTTTTTTTCCTCACATTTCAATACTACTAGTAATTTTTACTTTAGGTTGGATTGATTTCATGAGTTCCTTTGTTTTCGCTAAATTATCTTGGTTTGATTTTCAGGGAAGACCAAAGGGTGTTACTCCAAAATTCAGCTTGGCCCCTCTTGTCCCTAGGCTCTCGGAGCTTCTTGGCATCACAGTAGGGTCCTTTTCTCTAGTATTGTTATTTTGATTTGGTAAATTCAATTGATTGTGTGAACGGATAGCTGATTGGGGTCTATTTTCGTTTGAGTAGGTTGAGAAGGCTGATGATTGTATTGGTCCTGACGTTGAGAAATTGGTTGCTGCACTTCCAGAAGGTGGTGTTCTCCTCCTTGAAAATGTGAGATTCTACAAAGAGGAAGAGAAGAACGAACCAGAATTCGCAAAGAAACTTGCTTCCCTTGCAGACCTATATGTTAACGATGCCTTCGGAACAGCACACAGAGCTCATGCCTCAACTGAGGGAGTTACCAAGTACTTAAAGCCATCTGTTGCTGGTTTCCTCTTGCAGAAGGTGAGGGTTCTAAGTACTTGGAGTATATTACATGAAATTTCCTAGTTGCATTAGATTCGGTCATAAACGAATGCTGTCATGATTTTATTGTGACACTTCTTAGTTCAGTGTAAATGTCTCTCCCTCGATCCACATAAATTGGAACAGGTTGTTAGGAATGTATTTTAGTTTCTACCTTATTGCTGTAACCACTGAAAAAATGTGAACTACCTGGCAGAAAGTCACTAACTAGCTAAAAGGATGGATCCCAGTCATACACTGGACATGTAGGGATTTCATGGAGGACTCCTAGTCAATAGTGTGTTATTTTCCTATAATTCTGTTCTGATTACATCTCAATTTTTTTTAGGAACTGGACTATCTTGTTGGGGCGGTTTCAGCCCCAAAGAGGCCATTTGCTGCCATTGTTGGAGGTTCTAAGGTGTCATCTAAGATTGGTGTGATTGAGTCCTTGCTAGAAAAGTGTGATATCCTACTCTTGGGTGGAGGTATGATCTTCACATTCTACAAGGCACAGGGGCTATCAGTAGGTTCTTCTCTTGTGGAAGAAGACAAGCTTGAACTTGCAACCTCCCTCCTTGAGAAGGCCAAGGCAAAGGGTGTGTCACTTTTGTTACCCAGTGACGTAGTTATTGCCGATAAATTTGCTCCTGATGCAAACAGCAAGGTTTGTCTCCTTAACCTTTGAATCTATGCTACACTTTATTGACAACAGTTCCGAAACAGACCTGAATACTTCAGTCAACGCGAAAGCCATTTCCATTAGTAAGACGATAGAAATCAGGCCTTCAAAAAGCTTTCTTGTTGGTAACTTGAGCAAGTAAATAAAACTTCGTCATATTGTCCAGATTGTACCCGCATCTGAGATCCCAGATGGTTGGATGGGATTGGATATCGGTCCAGATTCTATCAAGACATTCAATGATGCCTTGGACACCACCAAGACTGTTATCTGGAATGGACCTATGGGAGTTTTTGAAATGGAGAAGTTCGCTGCTGGAACAGAGGTATACAGTTTTCTCCTCTTCTTTCCATGTGTAATTTGAGCATCTGTTTGTGTATACATCGCTACTGTGTTCGAGCCAACTTATTATGGCCATATTGGCATTACTTGCTAGCGATATATGTGCTTCAATGCATAAACTCTTGGAAATAAATGCATTCACATGTATATAGATGTTTAATATGTTCTTTGGTATGGTAACAAAATAGTATTATAGAGCACATAAAGACTTAGGTCACACATTATAGAGCACTTGATATGGCAAGTCATGGGGGCTGATTTTGGATGCCTGGTCATGTCAGTTAATGTGGGCTGAATATGAAAAACTTAAGTCCCACATTAGTTAGCGACTTGGCGTCTGGCACTTCATGTCATCAGATATGGTCCATATACCATCATTTTCATTTGGATAGTCGTGTGTGGGTATTTTTTGTCTACTGTGGGACAGGGGTCAATGGATGATTATTGTTTGACACACTGTACAACTCTCCCAACCCTTTGCAGGCAATCGCAAACAAGTTGGCAGAACTCAGCGGGAAAGGAGTGACAACAATCATTGGAGGTGGAGATTCAGTAGCTGCAGTAGAGAAAGTTGGAGTCGCAGACGTGATGAGCCACATATCTACAGGTGGTGGTGCCAGTCTGGAATTGTTGGAAGGGAAAGCGCTTCCTGGTGTCCTTGCCCTTGATGAAGCCGTACCTGTAACAGTTTAAGTCTAAAGTTTAGGCTTTGGTGTTCATTATATTTTATCTAATATTCCTTGCTCATATTTGTTGCTTATTTTCTTGCTAAGTTTACAAGAGGAAGGAATGTGATAAAGACTTGAGTTCATGTTTTTGATTTTTTGGATCCCTTTCAATTAATCGAGGACTTCCTTTCATCTACAATCAAAGTCGCTTTCCTTCATTTTGGCTGATGATATCTACCACATCCCACATACCTAGTTGTAGTTGTCAAAGCAGTGTCTACCTCCTGCTAACCAAAATATCTACTACCTCCATTTGTGCAGAAGTGTTACTAGGCAAAGTGATAGAGGGAGTATTTGGAATTGCATAAACCTGCATCATTTTCTCTTTATTCCAAGGACACTACAAATTCCTACTGATTTAAAGCTAAAGCCAACCGTTCACGATTCACCCAACTGGACCAACTTTCTGCACCAAAAGGGCGTGCACCCTACCACGACTCCACGAACAGAAACCGTTTCTCGCAACTTAAAAAATATCCCTCTTGCGGCGGAAGAACCCACATGAAAAATAGATAGAGTAATCATCTTTTGCTCTTTCAAATCTTCTTCTTCTTTTTTCTTAGTTATGAATCTTTGATTATGATTTTGATTTTATATAGTCTTATGGTATTCTGATTTTTGGTACACAGGAAAAACAAGAATCTTCCCATGATGAGTTTATCACGCAATGACGATTACAACCAAGGGTTTGGTAAGCACCGAGAAAGAGACGATGATGGTGGTGATTATGATGACCGTCCGTCCAAAATCCGCAGAACCTCATCTGTTATCACAGACCTTCCTGGTGACTGTCTAAATCTTATATTTAAGTGCTTAGAAACTGGAGATGATTATAAAAAAACTGTGCATGATCGTAATTCCTTCGGATTGACTTGTCGTCAGTGGCTTCATATTCAAAACAACAATTTCAAATACTTATGGTATCGAAATAGTCACAAGTATGCAAGACGTCTTAGTTTTGATGAGAGCTTTCCTGTGGTTCTTTCTAAGTTGATGGTTCGATTCCATAACCTTCAAAAATTGTGCCTAACGAGGTGCCCGAAGATAACCGATTTTGATACACTGAAGTCTCGATTCCTTGAATCCAAAGTGCAAGACTTGTGCTTAGACTATTGCTATGAGTATTTAGATGTTGAATTGTGTTTAATGTTTTCTTGGTTCCCTCGTCTGATAGAGGTAAGTTTGGCATCTTCTTATATAACTGATAAGAGGTTTAGAAGCCCTTGCAAAATGTTGTCCATCCATAGAGACGGTTAACCTCTCACGTTGCCGATCAATTACTGATTCGGGAATAAGTTTTCTCTTGCAAAATTGTCAGAAACTGCGTACACTTTACATTGGATCCTGCAGCAGTATCACAGGTATAGGTTTTCTTGAATGTCCAGAGAGGTTAACCCATCTTGAAGCAGGCGGGTGCAAACTCACACCAGAGGGGATTAATGCGCTTGTTAGTGGCGGTGGGCTTGAAATTTTATGTCTCTCAACACGGGAAGATGAATTGGCCGAGGTTGGAGAAGGATCTATAAATACTGAAGCAGTCATGATGATTTCAAAAGGTTGCCCTTTGCTAAAAAAAACTGTTCCTATCAAATTGTGGACGGGTGGAGCTTCAAGGATGGGAAGTTATTGGTCGTAATTGCAAAGATTTGGAACTCCTTAACGTGTATGGATGCAGAAAGCTATGTGATTCAGGGTTGCAAGCTTTGTGTAATGGCTGTGACAAGCTTCAGAGTTTATTTATAGATGATGAGAATAGTTGTAGCAGGCCTGCTCTTGAGGATTTCAAGCTCAAAAAACCTGGGGTGATTATCCATCTCCATGATATTTATGCTGAAATGATTATGTCTGAAATGAAGAATGTGAAGAAGGATAAAACTGAAGAATGACGGTAATTCGTTTTCGAGTTGGTTTTGATGTAGTCTTGCAAGTTAAATGTGTGTCCTCTTTAGTCAATCGTTATATTATTGTGTCCTTCACTATTCAAATCATGTGCAACAGCTTTTGAGTTCACTATTGCTGAGAACTCTGTGTGCAATAGCTTTAAATTAGGATTTTTATGTACTGCTTTTGCGGGTAAGGAATTTTCCTAGCATCAGTCATTGCATTGGTTTATAATCCTTAAGCTTGTAAACTAGTGATGAATTACCGAAAGATCAATGTCTTGTATTTGAGCTGCAGTCTTGATGAACTTTTAGCCGTTTTTCTTTTCAATAGACAATTTCAAGTTGCAAAATTATAATCTGACACAAAAGGATAGGTACATTCCTACTGCAAAAACCTGCAAGTTAGATTAGTTTTTCTTATGCACCCAATCGGACAAAATTAAGGCTAGTTTTTAATCTTCTTAATGTGAGTGCAAATGCTGTTGAGTGTCACAATTTGGAAACGCGATCACAATGTTTATCATATTCAGTAGGTTTTGATTTTTTTGGAACTCATGTAGAGTTCTTATTTTCCAGCTTAAGCTGATAGAGACAGTTGTGGGAATTTGGAAGCTTGATTGGATCATCTTCATTGTGTCATCTTATGAACTGAAACTGAAAGTATCTATCTGAAATGGTGCAATCCCCGGTTGTTTTTTATTTGTTACATTACTATTTCAACTAATCATGAATGCCGGACATTTACTTTAAAAGAAACAAGGTCAATTGCGTCCCATCTGACAATATTTTGAGAGATGGTGATATTTGTGTATTCAAGTTCAGAATCCAATTCATATATTTTGTTCTAAAATTTGGTCACAATGGTAAAAGGGTTACTTATTCTTATGACCCTATAAAACATGTGTCTTACTTTTTTGACCCTGGGGTCATAGAAATAATTATGCAAATTATTCTCTTGGCCCTGAAACAATTGTGAATATTTCCTGCACACATTCTAGCTGTGCATATTTCCTGCACGGATTCTAGTCGTGGATATTTTCTACACAACTTCATATCAATGTGTTCGTTCATCTTAAATGGTTTTATAAATTTATTTAATGTACATATTTTAGTATAAACCATTATGAAAGGTTAATTAGCATTTTGGATAATAGTTGCACACTAGAAAAACACTGTGGATAATAGCTGCACATTGAAAAAAGTCGTGGATAATATCTGCACACTAAAAAAAAATACTTTGAATAATAGTTGTACTTTAAAAAAATTCTGTGGATAATATCTACACACAAATAAGAAAAAATATAAAAATTATTTAAGGAATAAAAATTTCTAAAAATACGAATAATTTGATATTTGTATTTACACTCGTTGGATTGGTCTTTCAAAAACCTTTCTAAATATATAAAATTTGTCAAATTCCTACGTATGGTTTGTGAGATATGTTATATTGAAGTTGGTTTGACAATTATACCCTTCAAGAATTTAGTTTATGTCAAATTTTAACATCATTTAACATCTTTATTCATATGACCTCCTTCTTTTTTAAGGGTCATTTCAATAAATAGGTTAAAGAATTTTTAAATGGTCTTTAAGCCGAAGGCCATAAGAGTAAGAAAGAGTGAGGTGTGGGCCAAACACTTAACTCCCGCATGGTAAAATCGCACTCCACACAAAACTGTAGATTCTGAACTTTCACATCCAAGTGGTAAAAACAGCTATTCAATTCAAATAGTTTTATTACAGCTTACCGCCATTCTTACTTCAAACACGAAAAATAAAATAAAAATAACAAAAAATCTGATTTCGCCTTTGTGATCCTCAGCAGCTTCCAGTAATCAAATACATCAAATTGTAGAAACTTTTTCATAGCTTTTCAGTCATATATATACATATATATAAGCAGCATCTATACTAAATCTCTGGTACATGTATACTTTTTCATAGCTTTTTTTGACGACACAGCTTTTTAGTCATATGTGGCACAAATCTCTGGTACATCACCCAAATCAAACATGGCCAAGTAGTGATTTCTTGTGCTCCTTTAAGATTTTCCCACCATAACAAGGCTGACGATCTGAACGTAGAAACTGCAATTTCAACTCGCATTGCATCATTTGTTACCTTCCTTTGATTGAATATGCATTCGACTTCATTGGCCCAATCGGAGAAACTAGAACCAGAGCCGTCGAATTCCGGGAACTCATCACTCCAGATTGCTGAGTCTGCCCATTCATCATAGGACAGCAAGCATTCATCATCCTCATCCATGTTAAGCAATTCATCGTACTCATCCATGGCTCTCAACTAGCTAGAAAAACAGAATCACTCACAGATTTTTGATTTTCTTCTTGATCAACTCAGACGCACCCTAGTTTTGTTTACCTAACTCTTAGAAACAATACAAAGAAGAATATCTTTTCTGGACTAACCCCTATGATTTATATAGAAGTTGAAGATCGAAGGGGTCCTGAATATAGAAGTTAGAAGAGCACAAAATATGGAAACGCGTTTCAAATTAGTGTTTCCTAATCTTGTATTAACTCGGTTTTCACTCGTTGTTGTTTCGCTCAGATCGGTCTGGCTTCGAATATGGCAACTCTGGAAGAGGGTCAACAATTGGCAAGTGTTTGCTCTTGATGAGATGGTCTCTAACGGAACTCTTAGTCGGGAAATTTGTGTTGTGATACATTGAATTTTCCGTTTGCCCAATTGCCTCTAAAGAAGTGCCCGGAGATCACAGATTTTGTTACATTGAAGTCTCAATTCCTTGAATCCCAAGTGTCTATTTCCTGAAATCAGTTTGATATTTGAATGAATTTGCCATGCGTTGTTTGTCTGTTTACACACAGATTTTTGTTCTGCAATTTAAATTAGGATCATTATGTAATGATGTACTGCTTCCGCGGGTAAGGAATTTTCCCTAGCATCAGTCATTGTATTGGCTTATAATCCTCTAGCTCGTAAACTAGTGATGAATTAGACACTTGATGAGTTTGTAGCCGTTCTGTCACTAATATGGGTTGATTCTGAACTTTTATGTCAATCAAGGGAAAGAAGAAAATATTGAAGGCAATTCGATGTCTTTATAGTCGGCTGTAATTTCAGCACAGATTTCGAAATTTTAATCTAAAGTGGTGAAATTTTAATCTAAAGTGGTGACTGTAAGATATCTGAACTCGTATCACAAATTTCAGTAACACCCAGCTTTTGTTGAATACCCTGTATAAAAATAATTCTGTGCATGTTCACGGCTAGTTAGAATGGCACGGCCTTGGCACTTTATACATACTTTTGCTTTTTTAATGTTACTTTTATTGACCCAGTAAAAATTCTGTGTATGTTCTCAAGTCTGTGATGCAAGGAGCCAACCATACGGACTGGGAAGATATTATGATTTAAGCGGTAAATAAGATGCCAAAACCAAGAGAACAGATTCAAAATAATCATTCAGCTCTAAATTTCCTCAAACTCAGAAAAATTGATGACACTGAAGGAATCAGAATACAAATCCAAAATGCGAGCTTCACGAAGATCTAACTTCAAATGTCAGCTCGGGAGTTCTCATCCTCCTTCGGGGGTGCAAACTGCCTGGTAAGCCGGGACCTTGTCCATGGATCCATGGGAAGTCTTTGAGGTGGTTGAGGAGTTGGAGGTTTCGCCTGTCTCAGTTCATTATCTCTGTCAACAAACCTATAAGAAAAACAAAGAACAGTGGAAAACTATTGGTGTCAGCTTATACATAAAATACACCATCTACTGCTTGGAACTCAAATTTTCTATTTTACAATAGATATAGAGAAGATATAGAAAAGGTCTGAACTAATCGATTTGGAGATACCCTCCGCACCGCCCAGGATCATCTCTGGGTTGACCAGTGAATACCAGGTAAAGACTTGGTATCTCTATAATTTGGCAAAGCAGCCGATCCTCTATAAAAGGAGGGTAGAGAAACAACTGGACAAAAACCATAGAAGCAAAAACTTACTCGATATATGCCATTTCTGCAGAATCTCCTACTCGAATGCGCGTCCGAAGCAATCTAGTATATCCACCTTCCCTAGTTCTGCTTATACAGCAATCTCCACATAAGCTTATGAAAAGAATTAACAATCAAGATAACGAAGAACAAATGCCAATTGTAGAAAAGCTTACCTGTAGCGATAAGCCAACTCTGTAAATAGCTTGTGAATGACATCATCTCCTCGCACGAAGGCAGCGGCCTGCCTTTCAGCAGCAAGAGTACCCTAGAGTGGGGGAAGGAAAAAAAAATCAGACGGGATAGCACTAAAGTACACAAACATAAAGTTCATTAACCTGGCTTAACGTTCAGATAGTTCAACCCCTCTAACAAGGTTACACATAGACGTAATTGTTAATCAGCATATTCCAAACTACTTTGTAGCTATATTATTATTTAATATGCAAGTTTCAAAACAACTAAGGTTCTAAACCTTGGTTATGAACAAATTCCAGAAAGCTTTGAGCCTAACTTATGAACTCACTCTATCCACTTAAAGTATCAGCTATCACCAGAAGTAGTGAGAAAAAGATAACAAGGGTTTAGCTGAAAAACAGAAAAGCTATGTAAAGCAATTGGACTTTCCGAAATTCTACAGGAACAACTTGCGGAATCCAAAATATAAGATAATAAGCCTTTTCATATAACCTCAAACAATTCTCCACCAGAAGACTTGCTGAAGAAACTATTAGTGAAGCGGAAATACTGGGGTGCTACTGTAATCTTACTTGGTTAGTTTCATAACACTCCAATTGGAGTACCCTTTCAACTATATATACCGTCTGGAGTTGAATTGGTAATAACACCAATTTCATTCTGTTTTTTAAAAATCTCCTACATTGAGGTACTGTAGTATTTTTCTGTGGAGATACTACTTTATGAACAATCCAAACTACTTAGAATCTGATAATGTCCAGCAGAGTGCTATGCGAAGAAGCCACAAGAAGATCTTAAATATCAGCACCAATCACTGAGATTTTTCCATAGTGACCTATTAATAGACGTGTTAATTAGTCGAGCAGGGAGTGAGTGAGTACTGGAAGGAATTCATGTACCAAAGCTATGGAGCTATTTCCAATCTTGACTCTGTAGCAGAACAAAGTAATCTCTACCCAGGGTTCTGGCACATTGTCAAGAATCACCTTTCAAATATAGTTATAAGAATTGTTATTACCCTTTCCACCACCACTCAGTGTTAAAGACTTAAGCTTATCATCAATATCATAGCTTTGTTTAATTGTTTACCCGGTAGTAATCTCGATAAATAAGAGAAAGAATGGGAATCGAAAATTCCACTTTGTTTGCTTGCGTATTTAAAGTCAAGCTGAACACTGCAAGTCTACTTTTATGTCTCCAGCAGAGTTCTTGAATATCAGCACCGATCACTGAGATCTTTCTCTAGTAATATTAGTAGCCGTGTTAACTAGTCGAGTGGGAGTGAGTTAGTGCTGGACTATGGTTTCCGTTCTTGACTCTATATCAGAACGAAGTAAACTATACAGGGTGGGGTTCTGAATTTTATAAAAATACCCTTCAAATAAAACAAAATTAAACTGTTACAACCCTTTCTACCACCTCTTCATGATGAAGGCTCAAGGTTATCATCATTATTATAGCTTCATTTTACTTGTCTACCAGTAGTAATTTCGATATATAAGAGAAATAGTGGATACTATAAATTTCACTTCATTTGGATACATATTTAAAGCCAAACCTAACCCTGCAATGCTGCAATGTCAAGTTTGCAATGTCATTTGGTTCTATTAAGTATGTTTTATGTTGTGTGTTGGAAGTTCAGCTACATAATCATCATACATTAGGCATAAATATGATTATGCACAAAACTTAGATAGAAAATAGTATTGCTCCTAGTATTAACACGCAGTACAACAATAATATAACAACGATTGCAGATAGAATTCAGCACTAGAACATGATCCCTTTATTGCATATAAACTAGATTACCTTATCCTTATCCATATCCATGATCACTTTGTAGCTCTTGTTGAATCAGATTTATATCATATAAGTTTTCAACATAATAAACATCTTAAACAGTACAACCACCATGGTCTACAGCTTTATCATAATATATAGTATCAATAGCTGCTACAAGTTATCATAATATATAGAATCAATAGCTGCTACAAGAATAGATATTTTGTCTTGCTACTACTTGGTTAATGACTTAGGCTTTTACTTAAATTTGTATTCATGCTCGAATGATGAAAAATCGGAAAATTTATTTGTACAAGAGGGTAGAAGAGAGTCTTTGTCATGCGACATTTCGATCATGAGTTGGTAGACAACTTAATAGCCGAGTCATAGGACACAAAAGCTAGCATTAACCTTAAGATAATCTTAACACTTGACCTTAATCCGCCTTGTTACCAATCTGACTCGGAATAAGCTGATCTTTTCTTTCTTTTTGTTAGGTTAAGCTAAACATTATATGTTGTGCAAACCATAAAAAAAAACAATTTGATTTGCCAATACAATGGTCAAATTAGTTCTATTACTATCAAGGTCACTAAGAGATGGTCTGTGTTTTTACTTTTTACTCAGCTTTGAGAGATGTTTTAGTAATTGTTTCAAAGTTACATGCAACTGGAGCTTACTCGGAAAGAATTGCTTGAACCAGGGCATATATCATATGAAGCTTCTAGACATCTAAGACATGTAGTCAAGAATTTAAAAAAGCAGATTCCTCAAATTTTGTAAATATGTTCTTTTATTGTCCTGTGCTAAAAGCACGCACATGAGAAAGTGAAAAATGCATTTGTAGCTAATAGTAATATATATCTATCTTCAGATAAAAGGTAATAAATTCTTTAGATGTCGACTAGTGGATATAATAATAACCTGTGGATGAGGTCTACCATCCAGATGAAAAATAGAAATGCAATTGAAGAGAGACTGGTTTTCTTGTAAATTCTACAAGAGCAACTTACAGAACATAGAGCATATGCCATATGATAAACGTTTTCCATGTAACATCAAGAAATGCACACATTTAAGATGAGTTCTACTGTCCAAACCAAATCTGGTAAGTTTTATAAACTCAAAACATACGAGGTACTCTTTCCTAGATCGTATCATCCAGATAAATGATAGAAAAGCGACCTTCCTTCTCGTAAATTTTATAAGAGCAACTTAAAGAACCCAAAGCACATAATAATAAGCCTTTTCCATATAACCTCAATACAAGCACATTGTATGGATGAGTTTTACCACCCGGCACAAATCTGTTAAGTCTTATAACCTCAAAAAGCCTCTATAATGTATGCCGGTGTCCAAGAAAGATACAATGTGTCTAACACGATCACTTAGAAAAAGGTCGTTACTTGTTAGTAAGAGATCTGGTGTCCTGGACTAGTTTAGTTACTGTGGTAGAACCTGCACTAAGCCTAGGAGAGAGAACTGAGAAGTTAAAACAGTTGGGTTTAGATGGGAAAGTGCAACCAGAGTGATGTGTGCTCAGCTAGGACAACGAAAATGATTTAGGATTGTTCTAGGTTTATGACTTATTTCACTTTTCATGCTTACAGAACATATATTGAATACAATAAGGTGCAGAACTGCATGGAAAGATATACAAATTAGAAAACATGTCTGTTGAATGTATATAACAACGAAAACGTAGCAAAAGTAGGAATGGATGAAACAAACTATCTATGGATGTAGATCATAAAAACCTCTTTCCCAAGTTCCACCATGTTATCAGCAAGACATCGAACTTCTTTTGCCTGAAATATAAAAAAGCAGTTAATCCCTCATTTGTACCAATACAAAGAGTCGCTGAGCCAGTAAAAGAAAAAAAGTAACAAATTAATGTCTGACGAGGAATAGTAACTCTATGCATCTATTCTAAATTTTTTGCAAACCATTATAGCCTTTCAAAAATGAAAAGACACAATGTAAATCAATACCTTGGCCACTGTAGTTTCTATGCGCTCATGCTTCACCAGCTGAGAAACCATTGTTCTAAAGAAATACTCCAACGAAAACCACAAATAGTTTAATAGCGAAAAGTTGTAAACTTTAACAAGCAAGAGTAAGGAGTATATTGTATGAAGAGTTGTTGCTGTAGATGATACCTTAGCATAGACATTCTATGACCAGTAGGTCGATTGAGCTTTCTCATCTTAGGGGGAGAACAAACAACCATTACGCGACATCAGTTATACGTTAAAAAAATAAAAGGTGCTTTCAATCAATCAAACAAGACATTGAAATCTTAATAACCACTAGTATATCCTTAAATATCAAATGAAACATAAAAGTAAGTCTACAAGGATGAAGAAATCAAATGAAATGATGGAACAAATTAAGAAATCAAGTTGAAAAAATTAGAGTTAGCATTTTGGAATAAGTTTGTTGATACTCTCCGCCAAATAGAATTATAGAACTCAACTTCAATTTAGACTCCTCCAGGCAATTCGTGATTTAGTAATTTTTCACTTAGATATTGTTTTCATTTTCAAGATTGTTGTTGATAGGTGATTCTAGGACTTGAACGAAGAATAGAGGCCTCACCCTACATTCAGACAGATGCATTTCTACGATTGCAAAGAGAATAGAAGAGTTGAAATGAAATGTATTCAAGGTGTTTATCCTGTTCCTACATTCAACCTAAAAGATTCTACTGAGGCTAATCCATTGCGGAAGAAAAATCAAAATTTAGAAATTAGGCAAATACAAATGAATAAAACAGGAGCAACTCAAAGTTGATTAACTGAGAAATTGGGTACAGTATCCCATAGCTTAAACTTGAGATCAACTAAACCCAATTTCATAACTCTATCAAAATTAACCCAGCCATTGTTTTGATTATCCAAGCAAATTCTATTACGAAAAATAGAATCAACACTTTTAACACCAGAAGAAACCAAATCTACGAAGTTGTTTATAAAACAACTCTTCTTAGAGAGAGAGACAGAGATTTTGTACCTTGTTTTCTTTTTTAGGGTTCAGGAATCGAACTTCAGGGTGGTGGTGGGACTTGGGAGATCAGGAGAGCAAGAGGGAGGAGGGTTTAAGGCTTTAAGCTTCTTTATACTTTGAAATATTAAGGGGGCATATCCGTCTTTTCAATTAGCATCACATATTTATGTACTCAACCATTAAGAGATTTCCTAAACTACGAATCCTTTTGTTGTTCTTGCGCGGCAGGCTCGAGCACAGCAGATAATGGATTCACCATGGGAGGACCTTTTTCTCTACGCTCGAGCCTATCCCAGTTTCCACCCTCAAATAATACTCCAGCTTTACCGTCAGTAATTCTCTGTATGATCCCAGTATACATATAAAATGGGTTCTTAGGATTCTTCACAATTGCTATCATACCAGGCATCAAAAGTGGCAATTGTGGTGGTTTAATCTTTGCCAATGAACTTGTTTGAATTGCTCCTCCTGATGAAGTAGGCCTTGTTTTTTTTCTCTTTTTTGTTTTTATTTTTTATTTTGCTCGTGGTTGCTGAAAAAGGCTTCACATTTTCTGCAAGTAACACCAATGTACTGCTTACTGTGATATCTTTTAATTTTTGTTACAGCTTACAAATTAGAGTATTATATCAATGGAAAATTACAACTTCTGTTGTCCAGTAAAAAAAAAATTACACCTGAATCTAAAGTGAAGCAAAATAAAACAACATACTGTCAAAATTGGTTGCCTAATATCTAAAATATGTGATTAAAGCCTGGGAGTCTGGAAGTCCAAACCCAATGCCAACATGTCTCTACATTTTGATCTTGATTCTCTTCCTGCTTAAAATTAACTCAACATTTCTCTTGGCCCCGCGGAAACAAACAGCGACGAGCGTATGTTGGATTTCAAAAATCACCAGGGTTCTTTACTTTCTAAACCATTTATATACTAGCTTGCCAACTTTCATCTCCTGAATTTCTGCTGCTTCTTTCAAGGAGATATCCCAGGGAGAAGAGGAACAGCTGACTTGGGCTGCTTTACTTTCTCAACCAAAACAGCTTGGGTCAGAAGCAGCACACCAGCAATTGATGCTGCATTTTGTAGTGCACATCTCGAGACTCTACAAGGGTCGATCACTCCTGCATCTAGAAGATTTTCGTACTTATTTGTCATGGCATTGTACCCAACCTCCCACTCGCAAGCCAGAAGCTTTTGTACAACAGTTGATCCATCCACTCCCGCATTATTTGCAATTGATGACGCTGGTACAAGAAGAGCCTGAAAAACAATAAGTTTAACAAAGCATGAAATCAGTTCTATCTGTAGCACTCTTTGCGATTTAGACAATAAGAACATTACAAAGCACTTCAAAACTTCCATGTACCATTTGCAACACAAGGCTATATTGGGCCTAAAAGACTCGAGGCTTGTTGAATTCTCTAATTTATTTTACTTGGATGGAGAGCATCTAAATAGACCAACTTCTGTAATGGCTCAAAGTTTCAGCGAAATCCCTCATCCTACAGTGGTTAGTACTGCAGATTCGTGAGTAGGCACGCTGTCATCAACACTCATAGAAAGTCGGGACGTTTTTCTCGAACATACAACATCATTAAACTAAATTAGTTCAAGAAAGACTGAACTTCCAAATTCTAGCAGAACATCATTCAAGCTTTGGAGATAGTTTGACGATCATCTCCGACAACGATATGAATGAGGAAGTTAACAAAAAGAACAGTAGTCCATAGGATCATCTAATGTGAGGCCTGACAAATAAAAGTTAACAGACAGGAATAGTACCTTCTCAATGATATCGGCTCCAATTCGTTCTTCTGGGTCTTCTATCGAGTTCTTTATTTCAGGAATATACTTCGTTAAATGAACGTAGGTGGCCCCACCGCCAGGAGCTATACCTTCATCCATGGCAGCAAAAGTGGAATTTTTTGCGTCCTCAATTCTAAGTTTCCTCTCTTCAAGTTCTACTTCGGTGTGTGCTCCCACCTGAATGCCATTTGCATATCTTCAGTTTTCACAGCACGACTGACAAATCAAGTTATCTATTATATATAAACTCTCAGAAGGCTAACATCCATGATTTTAAAACTAAGAAGCCAACTGAGTAAGAGGCACCATTTTTTTTCCGAAGTCATTTTTGATATGCCAAAGATGAAACACTTAATTTGACAAAAAAAATTTTTTGCACACTTTAGCATTTTAATCAAGTCAAATATATGCATATAACAGGATATAAGAGTACTGGATTAAAAATGGGAAAATAATATAACCAAACCTAACATAAACTGGCTGAGATACCTGTTATATTGTCAATGAACTTAAAGAGAACGCGTAAAAGATCAGAGAAAATAATCTTTGTCAAGAAAAGAATACAAATGGACTCACGTTAAAAGTTTAGAACAGTTGGTTAAGTACGTAAAATTGGGGTGTCTACAGTAAGATGAGTGATATGAACCATAAAGCATAGAAAGATAAGGATCTTCGTTTGCTTTTGAGATTATCATAGGCATATACTGATGACCCCCTAAAAAATTCAGTAGAAAGATGGGTTTCTTTTTTCTGTATTGTATTACAAATTTGGAGTACAAATAAGACAACCTTTTGATGCTGAATTTCTTCCAAATGCACGTCTTGCTCATGTGATATTACACACTATACTTGCTAGATTTGTGTATGTAGCTTTTCAGAGTTAATTATTCAAGGCTGTGTCTGAGTAAAGACCAAATGAACTAGCTTTGACGTTTTCCAAATCAATCTCTTCGAAAAAATAATTTTAAATGTTGAACTAGTGACTATAAATCAGATAAAGAGGACACTTAATAGACTATAACCTTAGCTGCTGTTGTGGGTTAACTTTTCATGATTTGCCGGTTAAAGTTTCATGTAGTTCCGTGGTTGGCAAATATCTACAGATTTTGATATTCCTATTTAGGAGTTTGCGCCAATGGAAATGTTAGAGAAACACATCCTACTAAACACAAAAAGACATGAACATATCAAATAATAGAACCAAGGAAACTTGAGCATTCAGAAGTTACACACCTTGATTACAGCAACACCACCTGAGAGCTTTGCAATTCTTTCAGAGAGCTTCCTTGAGAGGTAGGAATTGTCTGTTTCAGCTACGTCCTTCTTTAACTGCGCGATTCTTGCTCGGAGTTCAGCTTTAGTGGTAGGATCAGCAACAATGGTCGTCGAATTACTTGTTATTGTTATCTTTTGAGCAACACCAAGCTGATCAGAGGTTGCCTCTTCCAGTGAGAAGCCCAATTCACCAGCAAGAAAATCAGCACCTGTTTTAGTTATACACAATTAATTCGTACAGATCATTTTGTTAGAGCATAGAAGAATTACAAAAAAGACATGGAGACTTAAGCCAGGGAAGGTAATTTATATTTTGTAAACAAGAGTATCAGGAGGTAGTGGTGTTCAAAAGTAGGCAATCTGTAAAAAAAAAAAAAAATGAATAATTGATGGGATCTTGTTCTTTGAAAACTCCATCCGTATAATACTGAAAACACCTAATTTGGGAAGGAATTCCAAAACACACCCCACAACCGATGGAAATCTTTTTACCATACTTCTATACATTTCTCTTTTGGATTAAATTCTGCTGGGCTTGAATATATTCAGACAACTTTTGTTTTTAGGCAAACTCTAACAAATTTTAAATAGAGATGCAAACTCACTGTGATATGAATTTCCAAGTACAGTTCACAAAATCCTGAAAACGATAGTGTACGATATGTAGATTCACCTGTCATTAGAGCAATATCTTGCAAAATAGCTTTCTTTCCTTCATGAAACCCTGGACACTTGATTGCAGCGGCATTAGTAATGCCTCGTGATTTGTTCATGACCAGGGTTGCCAGCACTTCATGCTTAATATCCTCTGCAATAATCAACAGTGGAACTCCTAACTGAGTCGTCTTTTCTAGTAAGGGAATAATTTCTTTGATGCTGGTAATCTTTTGATCAGTTACTAGAACTCTTGCATTGTCAAATACGATAGTCGACTGATCCGGATTTGTAATAAATTTGGGTGACATATAGCCCTTGTCAATCTGAAGGCAAAGAAAAAGATTAGAATGAAAAAATTGGGCGGAATAAATGGAACCCAAAAGGTTCACCACAAGAAGATAAACCAAAAAGCTTAGAAGGAACATGATCTGAGGTGCATAAAATTAGTCCACCTCTTGCCGTAGTCAATAAGAAGTTGATCATTAAGTTAGACAAACCAGTAAGCCATGGCTGAATCATAGCCAATTAAAGCCATGGCGGCATGTATATACCATTAAGCTATTGGTACTAGTTGTACTGACCCCATTATCAAAGGCACATCTCAGAACTGAGCCAAACACAAGAAATAACTCTCTGACCACATACAAACATTACTAGAGGTCATAATGTCTAAATCACATATGTGAAAAAATGGCAATGACTAATATCGATATATTTGGGCGGCATGAGCCATCCAGATTATATGTGTCTCCGGTACTGTAGACCCCGGATTATATATTTGCTTTGTAATTAAGTATTTGAAGAAATACCTTCATCCCTTCTTCAAATACAATAGTAGTTTCAAATGACGAAGAAGACTCGATGGAGATGATTCCATCACGTCCAATCTTGTCTATCGCATCAGCAATTAGATTACCGACAAAGTCATCATTTCCAGCAGAAATTGACGCCACAGCTGGATAACAAATGAAATTATATAAGCAAAATATAGAAAAGGAAGAAAATGAGATCAGAATGTGTATCAAGCTTCTTCATGTGAAAGTGTCATATAAGGGAAATGCAAGTAAATATAAGTGTCACCTTTTATATCTTCTCTCCCATTTACAGGCCTACATTTAACCTTCAACACTCTGACCAGTTCTTGCACGGTCTTCTCCATCCCTCTCTTCAGGGATACGGGATTAGCCCCAGAAGCAATAGCTGACAGCCCAAACCTAAGCATCTCTCTGGCTAAAATTATAGCAGTGGTAGTTCCATCACCTGCTAAATCATTTGTCTTCTTTGCAACCTACAGCAAGGAGACAACTTCAAACTAAATACATATTAGAAAAATGATGTTATTCTAGGTAGAATGCACAACCTATTTAATCATAGAGAACTATGGGAAGTTTGAACTTTGAACAACCTCTTGGATAAGCATCGCTCCTGCATTTTCAATGGCATCTGGAAGCTCGATGGCCTGAGCAATTGTCACTCCATCATTAACTATTTTCAGCGTTCCGGGTCCATCAAGAATTACGTTTCTCCCTGCAGTACATCTAATGACAAATTTATTCATTTCAAAATCAAGCACATTTGTACATACATTACACAATAATGGTACCTGACATGCATCCAATCAAGCAACACATGTCAACATCCAACTCAGACACACAAACAGGAGACCACTGGTTGAAAGATAATCTTTTTTTAATTTATTATCATATGCATTTGCCTGACCTGACACTTTATCAAAGTTCCGATGAGAACCAAACAAAAATGGTAAAAGGCTGACAAGCTAAAGCGCTAACTCAAATCAAGCTATACATGAAGTAGCAAGTTTTCAAAACCTATGCAACGAATAATAAGTCATAAGAACAATATATATACAGAAGGGAATGACATAATAAGTTATCGGTTTTAGTAGCATTCATGGTTTATAATTATTTCATACTCAATTCCACTAGAAATAAGAAAATTGTTAAAGTTCACCATAATCTAGAGCTTAGACACGCCCAACTTGGTTAACAGAAGCATGTGTGATTATTTTGCTTATTTATGTGGTTACTGCTTATCTTAATCAGACACATAATTCTACTCTTGTTGGTAAGTTTGAGCATAAACCTAACTTAAAAAAAAAAAAAAAAAAAAAAAGGGTGTTGGCTCATGTATAGAGAAGTAACATTCAGTTAGCCTTAATTGATCAACATAACAACACTCTTTGTTTACTGCAGGAAAATAACCTACAGCTTTAAGCATATGAGGCACTGTGGAAAAAAAAAAGGCACGACAACAATGAGTTGGAAAAATAAAGTTGCTTCGCAATCAATAATCTAAAAGCCGCACAGATGATCCAAGGGTCACACAGCAAGTCACTTGCTTTCGAGATCTGGCAAGATGGTCGAAAATGCTTTAGCATATCCAGCTAAACATTGCACAAGTGGTGTTAGGCTTACTGCTTACAAAGCCTCGACATCTATTTTTGACATACTAGCTAAAGGTTCTGTCGCTTATTCATGGCAGCCGATGACTTGTTTATCTATGTGTGTATAATATAAGATGTTCCTGTTTCTTGCACAAGAAAGGGTTTTTAGAAGCCTTACAGTCTGTAGTACAATCTCCAAACATCATGTAAATGAAAATTCTTAGGGGCGCGCCCATGGGATGAAAGGAAGGGCAGAATAAAGGAGAGATTTTGGGCATCATGCATCCAATCTTTTGGCAGCTTGGGTGCAAGATCCCCAAAAACCCCATTTTGTGTTTTTCACTTGAACAAAACAGAAGAGTAAAAATTAAAAATGTAAGCCCCCAGGCACCAATCTTTACCTTTTCTACTAACAAACATAGATAAACAAATTACACTAATGAACCCTAGCTGAAACAGCTAATTCATACTTTCAATCAAGCTTTGACAACAACAATCCATTGAATTCATTAAAAGCAAATTCATTTGATTTTAAATAAAAGAACTGAAGAAGTAAATAAAATTACCTTTAGGTCCTAAAGTAACAGAAACAGCATCAGCAAGTTTATTAACACCAGATAATAAAGATTTTCTACAATCTTTGTCAAATGATATCTTCTTTGGACCAGCTCTTACCACCATTCTCAAAACCCTAGTTCTAGAAAACCAAGAAGATGTTGATACTGATGATGATACACTACTCTTTGCTCCATTGAAGGTGTTCTACAACAACAGCAGCAGCAGCAGTTAAAATATTTAAAATACAAGTTGGAGACCTTGAAGCAAAATTTAAAATTCAGTATAAAAACATTGAACTTACAGAAAAATAAGCTCCCCTCCGCTGCGAGAATACAAGTGGGGAAGATAAAGTAGACATTTGGTTAGCGGGTTCCTCTGGTATTGGGGTTTTTGGGGTTTAGGTTAGAGAAGAACAGAATGTTGATTTCTGGGGTGGGGGATTTAGTTTCAACTTTCAAGACAAAGAAAGAGAGTATGAAAATGAAGTTTCACCCCGATACAATTATTACTAGATGACCGCTGCCACGGTGGGACGGCCAACCAAAAAAATTGGCTCAAAACTAAATTTTGTATAATGGCTATGCAATCAGTTTTCGAAAATTGCGTTTAAAATGGAAATATCATTTTTCCTGAAACGGAGGGAGTACGTCTTTTATTAGTTGCAACGGAAAATTAGTTGATGCCTAAACCAAAATATGGATGCATAATGTGTTATGCATTCTTAGTGGTGGTTTGCATAATGGCTATGCATTCAATTTTCAAAAATTGTGCCTAAAAGGATAAACACCTCCGAATTTTTCGTAAAAACTCTAAATTTGATATTGTTGTTTGTACTCATTGTGTAGATTTCTTTAAAAGCTTTCCAACGAGATAAAATTTGTAAAATTCCAACGCACGGATTTTTAGATATGTTTATATTCTAGTTTGCTTTCCAATTATACCCCTGAAAAAATATGATACTTAAGGAGTTATATTAATTGGACTAAAAGGGAGGGGCGGTGGCGTCATTTCAAATGGGACACCAAATTTTGGTTACCAACACCAAACAAAATCCAATCTTTTTGTTTCAATTTGGAAAAAAAGTCACGTACCACATTGACACAAAGTCACCATGTACTAGATGACCGTTGTCACGGTGGGATGGCCGACCGAAAAAATCGACGCGAAAGTATCATTTTTCGTGACACGGGGGGAAAGTATCATTTTTCCTGACACAGCGTGAAAATATCATTTTTCCTGACACGGGGTGAAAGTATCACTTTTCCTGACACGGGGTGAAAGTATCACATTTCTTGAAACGGAAAATTAGCGGATGCATAAACCAAAATATGGCTGCAAAATGTGTTGTGCATGTTTTGTGGTGGTTTGCATAATGGTTATGCATTCAATTTTCGAAAATTGTGCCTAAACTGAAAGTATCACTTTTCTTAAAACGGATGGAGTACATCGTTTAATTAGCTGCAACGGAAAATAAGTTGATGCATAAACCAAAATATGGCTACATAAAGTATTATGTATCCTTTGTGGTGGTTTGCATAATGGATATACATTTAATTTTCGAAAATTGTGCCTAAAATGATAAACACCTCCGAGTTTTTGTTAAAAACTCTAAATTTGATATTGTTGTTTGTACTCATTGCGTACAGTTTTATTAAAGGGAACATTATTTAAATACCCCTCAAAATTCACACCTTAAAATATGCCCTTATTCAATTTTTAAAAATACCCCTACCTTCTGAAAAGTGGAAGCAACTAGCACAAGTTGCTTTCAGAAGTGGACGCAACTAGCACAGGTTGCTTCTATAAGTGGACGCAACTTTATACAATTTGCTTCCAAAAAGTGGAAGCAACTTTCTCAAGTTGACTCCAAAAAAATTATTTTTTACCCCTCGGGGGTATTTATGCAAAGTCAACAAAAATGAAGGGTATTTATAACATTCCCACTTTTTTAAAACCATTCCAACGAGATAAAATTTGTAAAATTCCAAGGCACGGATTTTTAGATATGTTATGTTAAAGTTTGGTTGCCAATTATACCCCTGAAAAAATATGATACATAAGGAGTTATAGTAATTTGAATAAAAGGGAGGGGCAATTTGGAAATTTCCAGGGTATGACACCAAACCACCCAAATCCAATCTTTTTTTGTCAAATTGAAGAAAAAAAGGTCATGCTTCACATTAACACAAAGTCACCATATATAGAGTCCTCCCTCACTTCACTCGGGCGGCCTAATTACAGTAAAAACTTCATATATTGATACTCCATATATTAATAAACTTTATATATTAATAAAAAATCATGGTCCCAACTAGGGCCAGTTACAAATAGTAATAACCTCCACATTTTAATATTTATAGATTTTTCTAGTCCCGCCATAAGGAATTTACCTCCATATATTAAGGTTTTACCTAAATACCACCTATGCTTTTCCTAAGTACCACTCACAGTAAAAAATAATATAATTTTCTACCTAATTTGATGTGGGTAATTAATACCTATCTTTGTTCCTAACCATCATCTAAATACGATTATAGTCATCACCTGTAATAGCCGTCGTCGCCTTCACCACCTTTATAATAACGGAACCATCAATAACATCAAGATCTTGCTTTTATTGCGATTTAAGTTTTAATTTTTAATTTTAATCTTAATCTTTATCACGATTTTAATTTTAGAAACAAAGTTAGGCCTTAATCTAATTTTATGTTGATCGATTAGGTTTTAATTTTTTATAAAGGAAAATCTAGTTTTGATTTTTAATCTTACTGACAATTCTGATTTTCAGAAACTCTGATGTAAATTGCACACAATTGGTTTGATTCCATTATAGGAACATACACTAGGGAACAAATTGTTTTGATAGGATTTGAAAAATTTGTAACTAAATTCCATAGATAGTTTCTGCAATTATATAAAGAGGGTGATGATGTTGGTGGCTGTGGTTGTTGGAAGTGGTGTTGATAATGGCTTGATGTGTATTACTGTATGGTGATTGTAGAGAAGGTGAGTTTTCATTACACAGTCTAAATTAGGTCTACATCTATTGTGTTTTTTAATAATGGGTGGTACTTAGGGAAAGTGTGGGTGGTATTTAGGTAAAACATATATTAATATAATCGTTACTGGAAACTTATAGATCTTGTGTGATACCCCGATATTCGGCAGTGGTTGGCTGAATGGAATATAAGTAATGATTTGTCCTTTCCTAACACCGAGACCTTTTCAGCACAATTGGCTCCAAAGTTGGCAGAAAATTCTGCAGTTAAGCGTGCTCGGGCAGGAGCAATCCAGGGATGGGTGACCATCCAGGAAGTTGCAGCTGGATAACCGCAGTGATTCCCGTTGAAAACCCCACACTGCCGGATAACCGTAGTGGCTAAGCGGGGACAGTATCGGTGGAGGGACGGGTCATTACAAA
>JAJJMB010017331.1:3684547-3698477 GCA_023531105.1 Papaver atlanticum
GAGGGTGGGAAGGTACGCTGGACGGGGTTGGTCCAGGTGCTTCTCATAAGGGGCAGGGAACGTCGGAGATCTAGGCTTGCGAATATATTCTGGAGCCGAGGACGACTCCAATTTAAGGTGGTGGTATTGTAATACCCCGATATTCGACAGTGGTTGGCTGAATGGAATATGAGTGATGATTTGTCCTTTCCTAACACTGAGGCCTTTTCAGCACAACTGGCTCCAGAGTTGGCAGAAAACTCTGCAGTTAAGCGTGCTCGGGCGGGAGCAATCCAGGGATGGGTGACCATCAGGGAAGTTGCGGCTGGATAACCGCAGCGATTCCCGTTGAAAACTCCACACTGCCGGATAGCCGAAGTGGCTAAGCGGGGACAGTATCGGTGGAGGGACGGGTCATTACATCTTGTACATCGAAATTTAATATGAAATAAAATACTAATCTATAGTTGTCGGAGAAAATGATGTAAATTTTGGATTGTTATGGCATCTTTTGGTTTGCAGATATGTAAGATCTCAATACTATGGACACTTTCTTGTTGAAACCAAAATATTTCCAACTTGTCGAGCATGTTTAAAGCTTCTTGGCATGTTTAAACTTTTGGTATATACGACTTGTTGCTCATTTGAATGATTAAGGAAGACATCCATATCCATTATCTTTTACATACTTTGAATTAGATAAAAATTCATTTCTTTTGGTATGCCTCCCTATATTAATAAACTCCATATATTAATAATTTCGTGAAGTCCCAAGGCTATTAATATATGGAGTTTTTACTGTATGTAAGTATGTACCCACAAAATTTGCAACATTACTGAAAGGGGTACCAGTTTTTGTGAGTGCAAAACAAAGCATTGTTTTGTTTGTGTTATAGTATGAGATTTGGTACCCCAGAAAACTAATACCGTTAGCAGTCACAATTGGGGGATACAGAATAAAAAAATAAAAAAACATTATCAAGTAATTGGAACACCCCTTATCTATATTGGCTATCAGTATTGTGTTCATAATGAAAGCAATGCCGATTGTTAAAGTCGTCATTCATTTCACAAATCAAGCAATTTAATAATTATTATTGCATCAATCAAGATCTAAGCACTTGACAGCCTAGTTAGCAATTCGGGGTACGGCAAACGTACGTGTATTATTCGGATGTGTAAAACTTAAATTCGGTCAACGATGCGTAGTTCGGTAGTAGTTCTGTATGGTATACGTACGTGTATAATTCGTTTTATAAATATGAATTCGGAATCGAAAATTCGGCCTAACATATATAGCAAATTGACAAGTATTTATAATTTATTTAAGATTAATTTTCATATATCCTTGGAAGTAAGGTGGGAAAAAACATTTTAACATGATTTTGGTGTGATGGCGTGGAAGGTTCTAGTGGTATATAACTGTTATCTACAAAATATATTAGGCTTGTATCAAAAACAAAGCATTGTAACGGTGGTTTGATGGCTGCGCGTGGAAGCAAGGTGTTGCAGGTTCGAATCTCCCCTGCTTTAACATTTTTTCATCACATTTCCCAAGCGTGGGAATAGGCTTTGTCAACTCGGTTTGAGTCAAAGCGGGGTGAGTCAACACAGACGCAGTCAAGGATTCCGAATTAGTTAGACGAATTATTCGCGAATCCTAATAGTCCCGCGTATTAGTCGGGGAGGCCACATTGTACGCGTATTAGGTTCGCAGTTTGGTCCGCGTATAGTTCGTGAAACGTATCGATTCGGAATAGTTCACGAAAAATTCGTGAATCATTCGCCGAATTGCTAACTAGGCTTGACAGCAATAACTTCATTAGTAGGACTTGTGCTGAAAACAGTAGCACTTGCACGATAACCTACTTCTTATAATTCTTTCTCACACTTCCCATTTTACACATCATTCCAATCAAACAACTCCTCCTAATCACACTCGGATGTTGCTGCTTGACGATGTAATTTAACTGAGTCCGTCCGAGTAGAACCACATTCAAAGCAAACGGAAGGGATTTCTGAAACGTGTAAGGTTAACACAATATCTTAATGTTCTTATGACAAATTTAAAGTTAATATCAGAATAATGTTTTATGAGTGTATAGAACAACTAAAATTACATTCAAAACAAACGAGAGAGGAGAAGAATGAGGCTTAATTGAGTCCGTACGAGTAGAACCCTGAGAGATTTTGATTGATGCAATGTCAATTAAATTGCAGCAACAATTGTAAGAACATGGAGGAGAATTAAGAAGAACCTTGAGAGAGATAGGATTAAACGGAGAGAAAGCGTGAGAGGAACGGGTTTGATTCTCAGGTACTGAATGGGGAGAAATCAGTGAGAGAAACAAAGAGATGAAGGTTTTTAGTTTTTTTTTTTCCACTAACAAAAATACCCCTTAGCCTATATTATGCCTCCAAATAACCGTTAGTATCTCCCAATTTGTGGAGGTATCCCCCAATTGTGGGTTCATTATAAATAGCTAATCTGCAAAACAAGACAAGCTAAGAAATCCGGAAAAGGAAAAAGAAAAAAAAAACTTAGAAATCCAAAAAGAAAAAGAGAAAAAATCCAAAGATTTAGTAGTAGAACATTACAAAAGCAACTAGAGGAACACATCACTAGGTCTTTGTACTTGCCCATGATAATGTTTTTTGTTTTAAAATGCCCTCCCACTTGTTTTGAAGCCAACTGGGAATCAGTATAGAGAACAAATTGTTTGAGTTACAGACCTTTTGAAGCTAAAAGTCGTTGCAACAATGCATCATATTCATCTTGGTTGTTATTTGGGCTAAAACCAAGATATATGAGTACTCGATGAAGTTGTTTTCTGGTGTGATTATGATCACACCATCTCGTCCACCTTTATCATTTAAAACACCATCGACAAATATTTTCCAGACTCTCAGTGTATTTCAGTGATGAGTCATCACAGTTGGGTAACACTTCTTATTCAGATAGTATTTCTAACTGTTAGAGCACTGCTCGGTCGAACTCGCAAACTCAAGCTTGCTATCAATGTTAGATGCATAAAACTATATATTGATTCTTGTCTACTAAAGTCAAGTCTCGGACTAGGATTAGAGTATGGTAGTTGAGTGTCACTGGATAACCCTCAAAACTGAAGATTAGACGAAGACATTTGAAGAACTTTATCGACAAAGAGGTATGTAAAAACTGAACAATTATATTTACTCACGAAATTTACCATTCTATCTTATAACACTACGTCGTATGATTTTAGTAGATTTAATATTACAAAGAAGAAATCTCGAGTCAAGCTTGTCTTGATAAATCTCTCGAAATATGATTCAAGCAATAGATGTTCATAGATCCTTAACAATCTTGGTTAAGAACATTTTATTGTTCATGAACTATTTTTGTTTCAAGTTGATCATTTGGACCCAAGCAATGATATAATTAACTATCTATGGCGATTGGAAATGTTTCAAATTTTTTAAAGAGAGTTTTCAGAACTTACTGAATTCTGGACACATGGTAGGTACGCACAAGGTCGTTAATATTGCGTATCGGTATCGTATCGGTCGGGTCCGATACACCTATACAAAAGATAATATCGATTTTTATCGTGATACATCATTAGAACTAGAATTTCATATATTTATAAAAGCATAGTAAAAAATAATAAAAATCATACACATATCTCAAATTTTCAAAATACAAGCTGGTTTATTAGCAAGCGTTATTACTGTTGTCCTTCTGACTCAAAATGACCTTCGAATCCTTTGAAACCAACCTCAATCAAGGGTCTTGCTAGAAGCTTTCCATCCCTACATTAAAACCAAATTTCCTACAAACCCATCCATTCTATCACTACCAGGACTCAAAAAACCTTTATTATGTAGCCTAAAATCAATAACAACCGCTCATATTCTCCATTATCTTCCCCCGTCCATAACAAAACCCAAATTCATTCAAATTTCACCTCAAGTATGGTTTTCATCTTATATTATATCATATAGTCATTGATTTTATATCATAAATATATTAGGGTTTTGTACCTTTCCCAAAATTGCCGTTGTACTTGTCTGTGAAGACTGGATGCATGTTGCTCGGAAAATTTATTCTCTGAAACCGATATTATCAATGTATAGGTAAAACCGATATATCGGGCTGTACCGGCCGATACGAACGTTTTTATCGTTCCATCTTTGTATCGCCGATATTCTCGATATCATATAGGTTTTTTCCGATACCCGATAAAAACCTGTAATATCGGCATGTACAACCGATATTGACTACCTTGGGTACGCATACCCAGTACGCTCACAAAATAAGCAATACACCTAATAATTGATAAAGATTAAGTATTGTGATCATCTCCAAAGTAAAATTTAACTAAATATACTTTAATGCAAGATTATAATATTTGAAGTAGCTAATGTAGAACACATAAATAAGCTACTTCAAAAGCTAGTATTTCTCCTTAAAACAATAAAAATAAATACCTATAAGGAGTTAACTAAAAATAGAAAAATAGTGAAGGAGCTAAGCATCATCTTCACTTTCAGTGTCGGACCATGTGGCATGAATCTTTCCCATATCATCCTTCATCTCAGGATACTTTATTGCAAGCAAGCCCCATAGTTGCACACATTTTACCTTGTTGTCTACCTTTTGAACGCCCTTGAGAATTTCATGAAATAAGACCAAGGAGGTAGATGAAGGAGAGGGACTTCTCTTCCGTTTTAGCTAGTCGATTCTCATTCCTTGAAATACAGACTTGAGAATGGAAGTAGGAGTACCAAGACATGTACCAATTGGATCAATTTTAAATACTCTACAAATTTCCCCAATGAAACGAGGAAAACCCAAATTCTTTTGATAAAGTTTCATGGTGGCCATTTTAAAGATGATCCAACCATAAAAATCAGCACTTTGAGTCTTCAAATCAAGGAAGTAAATTTCGTAAAGTCTCGACTCAAATAAGAATTTGACATAGTAGAATGACAAATATTCGAAATTCCAAACTTTTCAAAACTCATTTTATGGTCGGAGATGTCTTTAGATCTAACAACAGTTGTAAAGATCTCGTTGATACTTTGATATAGTTTAAAGACCCTTATGTCAGAAGAGAAGGCTCTCAAGAATAATCAAACTAGGTGCAATCAAAGTTTCAACAACCGTTAGTCAATAAAAACAATTATCAAAAACTAAAATAACAATGCAATTATCTAGTTTCCCACCAACGGTACTCGTAGAGCTACTTGATCTCGCAGAAATCTTTAAAAGAGCGGTCGTATAAGATTTTACCTAATTAGGGTACTTTCCTCTCCAAATAGACGGCTCCACCAGAAACAACACGAATGAAGTTTGTCTGGCTCTTAGGATAGTTTGCAATATGTACAAACTTAACAAATATATACCAAGGTTGTTTTGACACCAAGGAAATTCCAAAACCGAAAGATTCTCAAGATATGCAATAAAGTACTAATTTCGGTTTTCATATTTCCAATTTTTGTCAAATAATATTTCCAAAATCTCTCATAGAAAAACTCCCAATATTAGTTTAGCACATTACTAATATTCATTTTTTAAAAGCTTATGTTTTAATTGCTGGAAAATCAAAACATAAAGAATCGAGAATCTTGATTAAAAGATTCTCAATATTTCGTTTTAAGGATCACTTTGAGTATCAAGGAATATCTTTGAACAATTATGAATAAGAGTTGTGCACGTGTTCAAATAATGTTAACATCCATAACTTTCCTATCTTAGCAAACCCTAATTCCAAATTCACAAGATACGGAGGTAATATGTCAACTTGAGATTTGTTTTTTCCTTTGGGACCGGATCCACAATACCACCTAACATAGGTTAAGTTTCGGTTGTACCAAGCCTCCAACATAGGTAGCGACCGGTTCCACCATGACTCCTAACATAAGTTAAGATACTGGTCATACCATGTTCCTGAAATGGGTAGGGATCGGTTCCACCATGATTCCCAACATAAGTTAAGAATTAGTCATACCAAGTTCCCAATATAGGTAAGGATCGGTTCTACCTTGACTCTCAACATAGGTTTAAGAATCGGTTCTACTAAGTTCCAAATATAGATAAGGATCGGTTCTACCTTGACTTCTCAACATAGGTTAAGAATCGGTTCTACCACATATCCTACCACATACATGATTAGATCATAAAAGATCTTCATGAAAAACCAAACCTATATACCTTTTCGATTACAAAACAAGTTCGTATATGTACTTCCTTTAAACTAATGTTATAGAATATTGTTTACTAGGATGAAATCAGCACTTACATCCCATACACATAATCAATTAACAAGTTACATAGATTATGTCGATGTCGTAATTACGAAGTTCAAAAGATAAGTGTTATACTTCGTAATTCAATATACTTCCTTGACACTTTGATCGTAATAATATGACCAAGTCTAATACTAGAGTTTCATCAATATATAACTTCGCATGTTATGTTTTCAATCAAGATACGACTTGAAAGATGTGTTAGGAATGGAACAAGTTCAAGCCAGTACTACTAACCTCGAGTGGAAGGATGATGCGTTCGTTGTAGTCATTACTTTTTCACTTTCTTCAGGTCTTCAGATTAATACTTGTATGTCTCAACCAATGTTGTACGCTTTGGGGATCGACACCGGAGTAACTCGGCCGATCCCAACCTGTACATATTTTCTATGTGATATAATTGAGACTTTGAGTAGTCTCAAATATCTTTTGTAATATTTAACACTTTATGATAAAATTAATACTTTAAATCCCAAAGCATATTTCATCAAGTTTTAAAGCGTTGACATAAGAGTTGAAGGTTGACATATGAGTTGAAGGATCCGGACAAGCATATATGAGGAAATTGAGTAATTGGTCAATCAAGTTACACGTGAAAGGAGATTTTTGGGATCAGATCGGAATAAAAAGAAGAGATCTTGTTTATCCTTGAAAAGGTTGTATCTGTTTGGGAGAAAAAGAGTTCAAAAGTTTACAATCAAATACTGGGTCATCTTGATTAATATTCCGTAGTACAAAAATCAAACTTGTATTATATTTATAGCTACTAGAAGTTGACCCGTGCCGTAACGGCACGACCTCGAAAATAAGTAAAAAAATTATGCTAATTTTGATTTTTGTCACGGACAACGGTTCTCCATACTTATTATAAACTGAGCTTATTTTAACACTAAAAAAATCAAGCACAACTTCTATAATATAATGTTATTTGTGTCATAACGACACTGAATAAACATTACACACTACTACATTGATCAGCTATAGTACCACACCAGAACCACTCATTACCACTACCTTTTCCACCAGCATCACTACGGCCATTGGCTCCATGCACTACTACTCACAAACACTACCATGTCCATACCCAATATCTATTGATGTAATTATTAACAAAGTTGTTATCTATTAATGAGAGTATATATTTATTAAGATAATTAATAAGACATTTATTATATAGGATTAATAAAATATTTATTTTGAGAAATTAATAAGACAATAACGATGTACACAAATTAAGAATGTTGGATGAATTTCTAACTTTTAATCATACACGTCACTTATGAACACTTCTATAAATAACCATTGATTTATCTTCTTCCTAAAAAAATCTTGAGGACGATACCAATAACAATTGATAAATTAACGCAGATATCAAATATTTCGAAGATGATACCAAATCATCAAGGAAAGAAGGTTGAGCGAAAGTATGTTCTTGGATTTAAGTTCTTTTTTCTCTATAGTCTATCTCTCATTCCCAAATTTATTTCTGATTTAGGCTTGCTCAAAAGTGGATCCACTTCTCCTACCGAATGTGAGTGAGAGAATCAATTGTTTAGTTTTATGGGAATGTGGTTTATTATTTTCAATCGATCAAATTTCTCTGTTTTGTTTTTGACTTTTGAGATGGGAAAAAGAGAATATGTAATGCATTATTTCTCAATTAAAGCGTGTATTCGTGGGATCAACTACAACTGTGGATTTATTAGTTGGGAGGGAAAATGAAGATCGCTCTTCAAGTTGACTAACTTAGCCAAACTTTGTTTTATAATACTGAACAAATAAACCGGAATAAAGATCACCTAGCTAGGACATAACTCGTTCCGTAACAATACGACTTAATAATAAGTTGTTTATTATGTACTGATTTTGACTCGTACCTGCAGTTATTTTATATAACGTGACATTCTAGTATTTTTTAATTGTCATGTACAATTTTAACCGAGTTTATTTTCTCATTAAGACGATCAACCACATCTTCTTTTCTTTATAATGTTAACCGATTTGTGGCGAGCCATAACTAAAAAATATATGACTACTCGCCAACACCGGCAACAACCATCAAATCACCTTATACCACTTCTTTTCCCCACCATCATCGCTAGCACCCCCTGCATCTGGGCGTGCTTTTATTTTTAATCACAAACGTCATGTATAAAGTTTAGATTGAACAAATTAACTGGAGTCGTCAATTAAATTTTTCTATTTTTTGTTTTGTTTTGTTATATTCTTTTTTATATTGTAATCAATTTTATTTTAACATTAAAAACCATAATTTATTCGATCAAGTACCATAGATAGCAAGGATACCACTTGGGTGATCCAACGGTCATGATCATATTTTGTTATATGATCTGGTATCCTCCTCGAAATATTTGATTTTTGTCATTAGCAGTCGTGCTAAAAACATCCAACTACATCTTTCACAATACAATGTTGCCCGTTTTGTAAAGACACAAAACTATTATTGTCCACTATTATTCATCAGCACCCACCACCATAAAAAGCAGCCACTATGTCTTCCACCACCAGTAATGTTATCGCCTCCCCCACTCACAAACACCAACCACCGTTTCCACCACCCACTATTTCTTCCACTACCACCATTAATATTTATTAATATAATTTTTAGTAAAATTATTTATTAAAAAAATATGTATTTATTAGATTAATTAAGGAGACATTTATAATGAAAAATTAATTAATCATTCATCATGAACCATTAGTGGGACACTAATTAATAAAACATTTATAAATAGTTAATTTGAACAAAATTAACCACGGCCGATTTATCTTTTTCTTAGGCAAATCTTGGCTACTCTTTATCTAGGCAAAGTTAGCCAAGCTTTGTTTTGTATTCTAGATAGAGGTAGCTTACAATATTCCTAGTCATTCTAAATTACTAATCCCATTACCATTCTAACTCTAAGTAATGAGCCTGAACCTTGAATAAGGTCTGGGCTTAGACCATGAAGTGCTTGTGCCATCTGCCCTACACTTATAAGGGTGTCTTAAAGTTAGAAAATGACTAAGTTATCCATTAAACTAAATAATCTTTTTTTTTTTTATCTTTTTTTGTATTGGATTGGCCTAGGAGAAAAAAACGAATCTAGTCGAACTCGAGGTTTGGCTAGGAAAAAATAAATAAAACGTAGACAAACTTCTATGATTTTTTTGATATGTGAACAACCCATTGAATTCTCCTAGAAAATAAAAATAAACTAAGTTCAACTAGGAAGTAGCCGAACCTCTATGTTGCTTTTAAAATATGAATAACTATTATTAGGCTAGGGGAAAAAAAACTAGCAAAACCTCGAGTTAGAGAGTTAAAAATAATCCTACCCATACTTGTATATATGTTGATTTTAAAGAATCAACAATCCATTGAATTCGGCTATGAAAAAAGCCTAGTCGAACCTCTATATTGTTTTTATATATGAACAACTCATTAAATTTGGCAAGAAAAAAAAACTAGCCGAACTTGGTTAAGGAAAAAAAATCTAGCTGAATCAAACCTAATAAACAAAAATTAATCAAAAAAATTATAAAAAAAGAGTTTTTTTTCAATATATTAAAAAAATAATTAAATAATATAAAGGCACCTTGGCCATTAACCAAAATATGTGGATAAGAGATGTTGAATTTTACTTCATAATGACCTACCAAAAATGAAGTCCCCTTCAAAATTTTCATGGTGCCCAAAAAATTCATTTTCAATATAACAATGTTAATCTGGCCCATACTAATACTATAGATTATAGTAGCAAGCTCAGTATTTCCACACAATCATAGAGGGGCAATAACCTCCATTTATTTTTCTGATAAAAAAAACAAAATAAAAAACACTTGGCATTTTTAGGGGCGACCCAAAAGGAATTAGGGGCGACTAATAAAACAAAATAGGGTCAGTATGAAGTAAAAAGAACCCACCCGTTATCTACACAATTTTTCGTATTGGCTAATCTGCGCTTGATTAATTAGTGATAATTGGTAGTTAATTAGTAATAATCGGTAATTAACGTTTGTATAGTTAGTGTTAGGAAAATTATTTGAGTTATCGAGAAGGTTTTAGAGTAGAAGAAGAGAAAAAAAGTGGGAGAAAACCATTTTTCTTAAATCAATAACAAACATGGATGGGTATGAAGAAGAAGGTTATAAACATCACGAAGAACATAATGTTGAAGGTTCAATACCGTTTAGAGATGATGACGATTTGGGGTATTTGTTGAATGATCCAAATTTTTGTGGAGAAGAAGCCCTAGACGAAGATTTCATGGAAGAAAATGAAGAATCACACGAGATCGAAGTAATGGATCATACATACAAGTATTGTGTTAAAAAACTCAAATATCCATTTTGCATGCGTTTGTATGTGATCGTTAATTGAAAAAATTGACTTTTGCATGCATTGAATGCCATGAACTACCCATAATTGGTAGATAATGTAATACCATATCTACTGATTATAAACAACTGAATCAAAATATATCCACAATCGGTAGTCTCGTGAACATATGTTGCTGTCGATTATGGAAAAAACCCCAAATTGCAAAATTTTCAAGTATCAATTTTTCATAATCGGTAGTTATGTAAAATAAATTAACTACCGATTATAAAAGTAGCCCCAAGAACGAATATCTCCAAGCTTATAAAACTTAGTTTTATCTTTTATAATTGGCAGTGTAGTAAAATGATTTATCTACCAATTGTATTAGTCGCCCCAAAAACGAATTTCTCCAAACTCATGTAATTTGTAATTCTTCATCTTTCGCAATCGGTAGTGTATTAATATTTACATCTACCGATTAAACATGTCGCCGCAAAAAAATAAATTTGGCTAAACCTAATAAATTTCGATTTTGCGAACTTTGTAATCGGTAGTTGATAAATTCATTTATATTTCGATCATAGATGTCGCCCCAGAAGTGAATTTACTTCGAAATTTTAACCTTCATAACTTATAATCGGTTGTATTTTGTTTATATCTATCAACTGATTATTGTACAATCAGTTGTAGAACGACATCTTAGACCTCCGATTTTACTTTTTTTTTGTTTACAATAAACTCGTCAATATTTCTATAAGAAATCGGTAGTCTTGGGTACACATTTTCCTACTAATTATCTGATAATCGGTAGGCAAGTTTACTCACATGCTTCCGATTATTGTAGTCTAACTTGTAGCTATAATATGTAGATCGTTGTAGCGGTTGATGATGACACGCATTTGAGGCATGATACTTCCCTACACTAAGAAAACGATTTCGTATGCTATTACCCACTCTTTTCTTTTTCAAAGATGTATGTAATATGCTTAGGCTTACAAGATTTGTTTTGTTATATGCGCATTTAGTCATTTGTAAGTAAGGAGTAGGCAAAGGAATGACTTATAAACAAGGCAAAAGAGAAGATGTGCGTGGTAGTTCAGAATAATTGCATGAAGCTTGATAATCTGTTTACTAGTTGTTACTTTCTTACCCCTTTCGTGACGAGGCCGTGAGACAACTGTTTCTTGGCCTTTCTTAGCTCTCTTTTCCCTAAACAACAAAATAACGAACAATTGGTTCGTAAGAATCCGTTTACTAACTACATAATCGGAAGTAAAAGTACACAAACAACATTCAGATGACGGATTAAATGTACTACAACCGACTAATTATCTATAATCGGTAACACGAGTTCAGGAATTATCTACGGATTATAGATCAATTTTGAAACAAAAATTTCTAAGTTATAAAGACACACACAATCGGTAGTTTAATAAAATAAAACACACACGATTATAACACAACTGGGAGTTAATCCAAAGATATTTCTTCCAATTACGTTGCATTTTAGGTACAATAAGAATCTAAGTTTTTGAGGCAAACATAATCGGAAGCATATAATCACACGTATCTACCGAATAAAATGTCGCTTCAAAATATTTTCAATTTCAAAATACTATAGTCGCGAGTGAAATACTACCACTAACCTCTCGATTATATTGAATCTTTCTCCTATGCTTCTAATCCTCTATTATATTCAGAAGGCAATTTTTTTTTAAACTACCGATTATTTCCATTTTAGGTCACAGTAAGAAATAACCTATTATAATAGGGAGTTCGATGTTCTTGAGAAATGAGGAACACAAGCATAATCGGGAGACTAAAACCTTAACTAAACTCCACATTCTGGGAAAGTAACCGAAAACCCTGTATTTTTTTTCATTGATTCGCCAAATTAAAGCAATAGAACCCAAAAAAAAATGGTAGAATCTTACCTAATTGGGGTCATTTAAAGTTCCCGGATAGTTTGATTATCAGAATCACCAGTAGAATCTACATCAGCGACTTCATATATTTCGCGTTATTCGCTTTCTTTATCATTTTCAGCAACAATCTTTTTTTTTTTTTTTTTTTTTTTTTTTAATCTTTCTCCGCTTTTGGATCAGGGGTTTGAGGGCATACGTTTTTCATTCGATCTCGATGAGGTTCTTTAATGATAGTCATCGTTTTATAGAAGAATCGACGATGATTTGATTCAACCATTGACTACGACAATGAATTGAATGAGGGAAAATCGGTAGTGAAGAAGAAGAAAAATAAATAGAAGTGAAATGAAATTAGATTAGGCTTTGGTTGGTTTTATTAGTGAAAGGGTACATAAGTAACTTTACATAACTTTCGGGAATCCCATAGCCACTGCCCTTAGATGGGTATAATTAATTAGGTCGCCCTTAAAAATGCCTGGAAAAAAAAAGCCTCTGTTACAGGGCCTATGGCCCATGGATGTGCGACCCAACTAGATAGTTAGGGTTTTCCTTATGGTTGTATATAAAGTATTACTATTCTATGTATTCTTATGTCTCTATCAATACAATTTCTCTTGTCGTTTCCCATACTCTTTGTCTTCACCTATTTTCACCTTAAACACGTTATCAACATGAGCTCGCCTCCTTCATCGAGTAACATTTCGAAGTATCTTCATCTTATTTGGGATTTCAATTTTAATCAACTGCACTGTCGACACAGATCGTGAAAGCTAGGTTCGGTTGATTCCCTTAAAAAAATTGGTATGTTTTTGATACACTGTCTCGTTATAAAATTCACCATGCTATGCTTGTTTGATCTTGTTTGTCTGCCATTTCCCATAATACACTTTCTTTTCTTTTTGGATGACAAGTACACCTATTCCATGATTATTAATCTTTGATTTGATTCACCTGTACTATTCGTTGAATTGAAGTTCATCAATCTTGCCATAATTCATTTGTTTGCAGACAAAAACTGTGATTAATTTAATATTATTGAAAATCATGTGTCTTGATATGCCAAATTCTATGTGTGTTCTTGTGTGTTTGTATTTATTTTCTCTACTTCATAAGATGATGTGACTGTATGTCTATTTGTTGGTTCCCATCATATGTCCCATCATGTTGTACCAGTCATATGTTTTGATAATATTAAATTTGGTCCACCATTCTTGTGTCGTATGTGTATGTCTTTTATGGATATGATGCTCACATTTTCTCTCATTTTCCCATGATCATTGCTTTTCTTGTCTCCTGATGTTATTTAATAAAAAGATAATAATAATAATAATAATAATAATAATAATAATAATAATAATAATAATAATAATAATAATAATAATAATAATAATAATAATAATAATAATAATAA
>JAJJMB010017331.1:3698487-3870852 GCA_023531105.1 Papaver atlanticum
AATAATAATAATAATAATAATAATAATAATAATAATAATAATAATAAAAATAATAATAAAATGAAGAATCATTGGTGCAGTATTTCGAATTTAGGGTTTTCAATTGGTTTTTCTTTCTTCTGATTAATAAACCCGTGGGAGTTTTCGTCGATTCATGCTGGGTGGTGTTCTGGGGTTTTGAGGATTCACACCATCAATTGGTTTTCTGTAAGTGGTTTCTTTGATCTGTGTAAGTGTTCGGTGTAGTAGATTTGGTTTCTTTGCTCTGAGTAATTGTTGTTACAGCATTAGGGGTGTTTTAATTTGAAATTCAGGGTTAGCAATTTAGCAATTGTTTTGATTCTGAGAAACTCCAATTGCTCTCTTGTCTTTGAGAAAGGTTTATTCAAGCTGCTTCTTTGTGCAATTAGTGTTTTGGGGTTCCCTGTAGAAAGTTGAAGGCTTTGTTGCGTTAGCAGGGTTTCTTCAGTGGTGCAAGGAAATTCAGTGCATCTTCTTTGAACAGATTTGGAGGTTTTGTTGTAGTGGTTGTTCTCTTATTTTTCCTTAATTAGTGGTCTAATGAATGGTATTTTAAGTTTTCGATTGGGATTCGCCTAATTTAAACTCTTAATCTCCCATTCCTTGAATCTTAATTGTTCTTGTTTCCCTGAATTCCTTGAATTTTCATTGTGTAGATTATTGTGTTGAATTGGTCAGGGTTTTTTCTGCTTGAAAGAGGTGTTGCAGTGATAATCAGGGTTTATTGTTTTTGAAGATCAATGCCTACAACAAGATCCTCAACCTCATACTTTCGGAGAATTCAACGCAGAGATGATGTTGAAGACACAGGTTCTACATCCTGTTCTTTCCCGGTGTCTCAGACTGTTTACACATCATCATCTCAAAATGGTACGGTTCCTCCCCCCTTTAATCTGGGTACCAACAAATCCACTTTGTCCAATGAAGGTAGTATTCATTGTCCTTTCAAAACTTTTGATGGTTGTTCTAATGGAATTGGTGGTAATGGATACAATTTATAGGCATTTACATGACAGACATTTATCAAATTTAGAATGTAAAAATGCTTGTAGGGAGAGAATCATTTCTAGCAGAATAGTTTATGAAGCTTGGGGACGAACCCTAAATCAGTTACAGATGTGGTTATGTGTGCCATGTATGCATATACAAGCTTGGAAGAAATCTTGCACTTCTCATTTGGGTGGTGCCACTACTGGACCTCTTGATGGTAATTCTGTGGAATTCCTCATTTATGGTATTGTCAAACCTGCTGACACTTCCGATATAATTCCAGCAGTTGTGCAGGATGATGACGATGTGGCTCTCAACTTGGATATGTTGAACCTTGTTTATCAGAAGCGTTTTGCAACCATTGCCAGCATCCCCCAACCTTGCAGGCTTCTTTTTTCAAGGACTTTAAAGGGTGCATTGGATAAGGTATTATCTAATCCTACAGATTTATTAACATGGATGCAGCTTTTACTGTTGCCAATATGTACTTTACATCTGTACATGCCTAAGAACTCAAGGGAAGATAGGGCTGGAACTAGAAAGAAGCTTTAGGTTGATAGTATCAACCAAGCTTTGGTACATTGGAAGGAAAGTGGTGGGTGTGTTCATATTATTGAACAACTTTTAACTGAGTCTGAGAAGCGTCAGCAAATCAAATAAGAAGAAGAAGCATAACCTTAATGTGCAATCCTGTAAGAAGAAATTGAGCCATAGTCACTACGATGCTGCTATAAAAGTTTTATCTTCTAATGGTATAGCTCCAGATACTGTAGACACGCTACAAAAGCTCATTCAAAAACACCCAAATGCTCCATCCCCATCTATCCCCCCTGATCCAGTTGAAGTTGCTGCCTTGTCTGTCGATTCTAAAGCTGTCCTTGATGCTTTGAAGAGCTTTCCTAAAGGCACAACATGCGGTAGAGATGGGCTTAGGGTTCAACATCTCTTAGATGCTTTGAGCGATGCAGCTGCTGCTGTGAGTGACGAGATTTTAGCATCCATTACTAGAGTGGTCAATTTATGGTTGGCAGGACAATGTCCATCTGCTTTAGGGGAGTACGTTGCGAGTGCTCCCTTAACTCCTCTTCCCAAGCCTGGAGGTGGGCTTAATCCTATTGATGTTGGTACAATATGGCGTAGATTATGCTCAAAGCTAGCTGCCAAATCAGTTGGTAAAGACATGTCTTTATATTTAGGGGATCATCAGTTTGGAGTTGGGGTTCCATGTGGAGCTGAAGGTATTCTTCACGCTGCAAATAGACTCTTGGAGATGAAAGGTACTCTAAATACTATGTTTATGCTTCTAATTGACTTCTCTAATGCTTTTAATATGGTTGATCGAACCACGTTAATTAAGGAAGTTAGACTTAGATGTCCTAGTATATCCAGATGGGTGGAGTTTTGCTATGCTTTATCAGCAAGACTCTACTATAATGAGGTTGTTTTGTCATCTGCTATTAGGGTACAACAAGGGGATCCATTGGGTCCTCTATTATTTGCTTTGGTTCTTCACCCTCTAGTGAACATGATTTCAAGTCAGTGCAATCTGGACTTCAACGCATGGTACCTAGATGATGGTACTATTGCTGGTGATAGTTTGGAAGTAGTTAAAGCATTCTCGATAATTCAGGCTGAAGGCAGTAGCCGTAGATTACATCTTAATGTTAGCAAGACTGAATTATTTTTGCCCTGTGTTGATCCTAGAAGTCAAGCTTATGGAGTCTTTCCGGCCAACATTAGTAGACCTGCTAGTGGTGTAAAGCCGTTGGGAGGGCCGGTGAGTCTTAATTTGTAGTTTTGCAGTGAGCTTGTGAAGACTAAAATTGATAAAACTTTACAACTCATGGAATCTGTTAAGAAATTACATGACCCGCAGTGTGAGTTATTACTCTTACGAAGTTGCGCAGGTGTTTCGAAGCTTTATTTTAACCTGAGAACCACTAAACCTGATGCTCTTCAACAAATTATTTCTTGTTATGATCTTCCCTTGGTACAGTTTTTGCGGCATATTGTTACATGAGATGGTGCAGGATTTGGTCTCCTCCAACAACGTATTACTGCCAATGAAGGATGGGGGTTTAGGTGTTCACATGATGGAAGACACGAGTAAATACTGTTTTCTTGCTTCTTGTTTTCAAACAAGAAATCTGTAGGAGGTCATCCTTAATCTTCCACCTGAATCTGAACCAAGCCCAAGCTTTCAGCATGCTTTGTCACAATTCAAGCAGGTATGTGGGCTGTCTTCTTTCGATATCAACAATATTGCCACTCGTCCTATGAAATCTTTGGCAATACAGTATTTTGAGGTTGTTAAGAAAGATATGCCTTACAAATTTGTTATGTCAGAACGCGATACTATACTTTGGCAAAGCAATAGGCTTGACCATGCTCAGGATTATCTTAAAGATGTACCAATATGTGGACTTAATCAGACACTTGGGCCTCGCCAGTTCAGGGCAGTTGTTTGTTACAGACTTGGTGTACCTATTTTTAACACTATTGTTGTTTGTGCTTGTTGTAAGAGGAAGATGGATGTCTATGGAGATCATGCACTTCATTGTGCAAGTGAGGTGGGTATAAAGTTTAGGCATGATTTTGTTAGGGATGTTATTTCAGATATTTGTTACAAGGCCGGAGTTGCAGCTAGAAATGAGGTCAATCTTGGGTTCTTATCTGATGATGCCAAGGCTTTAAAGCCCGCTGACATTCTTGTCTACAATTGGATTAATGGAAAGATGTTTGCTTTGATGTTACGGGTGTCTCACCCTTTTCTGGTATTAGTGGTCGGGCTTTCGTTCCGGGTGTCGCCATTTCTAATGCTATTTCACGCAAACGGGCGAAATATTTAGATACGGTGTCTGCTCATGGGTATGGTTTTGGCGTCCTTGCTTTCTCCACTTTAGGTGAACTTGGTGAAGATATGGTGATTCTCTTGAAGAGGTTGAGAAATTGTATAGCTAACTATGACCTCCATTACAAAATAGGCAATTCTCTTTTTTATAGATTAGGTATTTCCATTCAAAAAGGTGTAGGGGCCCAACTTGTTGCTAGGTTGCCCTCCATCGACGTTGTATAATAATTTTTCTTTTATTATTATTATAAAAGGAAATTATAAAAAAATAAAAAAAAGAATATTTGTTTCTTGTTTTTCCGTGTTTACATTCTTTGCTCCATGCCACATTATTTGATATTATTTTATGTCATATCAAATTTAAAATGTTCTTTGTGCCGCCAAAAGATTGGTTAATTTTTTTTTTTGCTTGTGAATGCGTAAGTTTGCGTGTAACTCTCGATGGACTTTAAACACATTATGGCCTTAACCAAGTCACTACTAGTGGCTGGATCTCCGTATTTTGGTCGTGGACTGAGTTATGATCGTTGTATGGATCTTGATTAGATCGAGTCACATAGAAACCATTAAGAAATTTGGTTTATAAAAATTTATTTTGACCTCTAAGTGGAAACCATTTCCTTATCTAGTCAAAATAATGTTTTTTTTTTGGTTAATTGGTAGAACCAACTCGATTCAAATCTGATTTTCTTTTTGTCTCAAAAGTACTTGAGCACCGTTATTGTCTATTTGATGTGGAAACTATTTCCTTATGAAAAATAAATATATCCCATATAAAACTTTCTACTAACGACGATGTACCATCTAAAAGGTGAATCCACATGCCCCTATGTTTCTAAGGAAACATTTGTCCTCAATTTACATTAACTACAAAAAAAAAAAAAAACTTTGTTGAAAGCACCCGAAGAACTATGAAATGCTTCAATTTCTTTTTCTTTCTCCATTTTTTCCACTTCATCCATAATACTAAAGAACCAGTATATGTTAAAATACTCGAATAAGAGATTCACTATCTCTAGTAAGCTATTCAACCTAAAGTAAGTGTTTGACATGCAAAGTGAGATTCTCTTGACCTGTTGAGATGAATAAATTTATCAAATTAAGCTAATTATAGAAAAATTGAAAATAGAAAGAACCCTGAAGTAATGAGGCATCGGCGTACTGACTTATGTAAAGCATGTGTAAATGGACATATGTTTCATGAGACAAAGATGTATTTTTGTTTATGGTAGTAATGACACCAAAGTACAGGTATCAACCGAACATAGGATCAAGCTAAGATGTAATTCTAGCTCACATCAAAAATAAATTGTTACTGGTATTGGTACGAGCATTGTAATGAAGGTACCATAGTAGCAACCGATTTCCATTAGAAGGTGATACTTTAGATATCAAATTTATTGGCAAGAAGAATTTCTCCTAACCAATTGACTTCGGTTGAACTAGATCTATTTTCCGCACTTATGAAAAATACATCATTATCACGAGACGAAAACTTCTCTAAAGCACTTGAGATATATCTGGATGAAAAGTATATCATCTCCCCTGAACTGCAGCATACACGCTAAAGTACTTGTGTTGAATACTTTTGTTAAGTAATAAGGCCACACCACTTGTTAAACCTCTCAAGAGAAAACTCAATGTCTAACTGATAGTGTGACTACGATGATTGGATCATCGAGCGAAGTGCTGCTCAAACTTTGTTTCTAAGATGGGACAAAGACTAAAAGTCACAAAAGCTATGTATGTACCTAGAGCTATCTACACCTTGTTAAATTCCAAAGACATCCATGCAAATGGTTATCATATGGAAACTCGTAGTAATGAGAATGCAATTGATTGCATCTTTTATCGTCTTTAATGAATGTGGAAGGAATCATATTCTTAGAGAAATTTATGTTAGAGAAATTTATGAGTCAATTTGGTGAAATGTAAATCACTAGTATTTGGATTAATGAATCCATAGTGACCCCGACAATGAAATGTTTGGGTATTGACTCATACAAGCTTTGGCATAACCATAAATCCACTTTGGTTGTGACACGATGATCGTTTTGAAAGGACTCATACATACATCACTTTATTTGAGTGAACGAGACAACGGGAGAAAGACTGATAAAATACGAAGTGACGGCATATCTCTTAATAAGTGTTTTCTAATAAAGTACTAGATGCACAACCCCCACTCATATCCATTATGCTTTGAAGTAATAAAGCATATCACTCATTTTACAAAGTCTTCAGTAAAACAGGATTGGGACCATCCTAAGATGCAAATGGTAAATAATCCATATTACAAAGAAAACGAGGTGATATTTAGAAAAATATCCATGCAGATTGCGGACCATTAAAGTGACTAACGGCCCCGGTGGATGTTTTCACACTTTGGACTAGTTATAGTTCCCAAGAAATGTTGCGTTTGGAAAACTACTAGCACATATTATACTTTTAAGGGCTCACCACCCCGTGTAAATGCTAGAGAGTATACATCAAAAGGACTTGATGATTATTGCATGACATTTTATGGTTTTACGCATATTTGGTTGCACTATATATGTGCCATTACGAGTCCACATCGTACTATAATGGGTCATCAAAATGATTAAGTGAGTATGTTGGACAAGAATTTCCAACAATTATCCGTAATTTGAAAACCTTTGACAGGCGATATCTCAACCGTTTATTTGCGGATAACAACTCTAGTGATACAATCTTCCCTTCGTTAGGGGGATACATGAAAAAGGATTTTCCGAGGGAACGATAGGGAATGTCGTGGTATGTTCCCATTTTGTCTCATATAGACTCCTATACTCCAACAAATGTAAATGTTGAAGTGACAAAAGGTTATCGATTTTCAGAATGTATACTGATGTCGCTAAAGTGACGAGATCACACATACCAACTGCAAACATACATGTAAGGTCAAAATTCCATCGTAAAGGATATGCACCATAAACTAAGGTGTAATAACTACACTTGGTGGAAGTGTGGTTGAGGCCGTGGATCCATGAAGGGAGATGGAGAGACCAATAGGTTCGATCAATGATCACCTATAAAGGAATTAGGTGAGTAAAGCACAACCTAATTATTCATATCATCTGAAATTATCTCATAATATTGTCTCTAAATATGTCCATGAATCAAATGGGAGGATGCTCCGAAGTTTTAAATGATTCTAGAGAACAATGAAATCCTGAAGGATTATGAGAATGCACATGGATCAATGGAAGGATCATTCTTGCACAGTGATGATATAGTTCATAAATAGTTGCTCCATAAGTAGAGCACAATGAGATCGAACCATGCTTTATTTTGATTAATTTCAAATAAAGAGCATAGTTGGCCTATGTTCTTTGACAAATATACATGTATTTGGTGTGGTAGTGCTAACCAACTAAGTGTAAAGCTTGTGGGACATATGTGGTTATTTGTCACAAAGTGTAGTGAGAAAAATGGGGTCTTAAAGTATAAAGAACCACCTTGTGGCGCGAGGTCTCTCACAAATCCCTGGATCGCTTACTCTTTTGAGCATCATAATGTTCCGTTAATTAATTTGCTTAGTAGTTTCAAATAAACTTGAAACATAGCAGATGTGGTTATATCTCCGTAGATTTAGACTCAAAAATATTTGCAAAAGTGCATGATGGCCTTTTACTTCCCAAGTCAAATGACTCTAAACCATGGAGTGTGTTTACAGTTACACTGGAACACTCACTTATTGATTGAAACAATTAGGCGGACGTGGTATATCCGTCTAAGTTAAAATTTGATTGGGAATGGATAAAAAAGTAAGGTTTTGTGCCATGCGTATTAACTAAGTTCCTGATTCATAATTATATATAGCTATTTATGTCGACGATATGGACATGATCAGTACTCTTAATGGAATAAGAGATCTTACAAGCTATTTAAATCTGAATTTGAGATGAAAATCTTGGGAAATCTCGATCTTATCTATGTTCCGAACTAGGAGACCGAGCTTGTGGTATATTATTCCACCAGTTTGCATATGTCCATTGTCAGGCAATTTTACAAGGACATGCATCCTGCTAGCACTCCCATGATTAGTCGAGTTTCAAATATACATGAATGGCCATTTTGTCTAAAGGAATATGACGAAGATGTGTTGGGAGATGAAATTCCTTTATCTTAGTGCAATAGACGCACTATTGTACTTAGATATTGTACGCTTAGCAAAATACAACATCCTTATTTGAACTTATTACCTAGATATAGCTCAGCGCGAACGCAGTGTCATTGGAATGGTATATGGAATTAATCATATACCTAATGGAATTAAAGTTTGTTAGTTTATCTCTACAAATACATGAAAAGGTTTGCTAACAAAACTGCAATTCGAACAGTTGTTGATTATGATGGAAAAATAAGCTACATTCCGATGGAAGTAATCATGGGAAGATGTGGTAGACTTATTTGCTAAACATTACATAAATTAACTTTCGTAAAACGCATGACTTAAGAAATTGTCTAGATACTCCCTTAAATGGAAACATGGGGAGATGACGACATTAGGGGGAGGATCTAAGGATATGATGTCGACATATTTTTACTTCGAAATGTGAAGGTTTGTTGTACTCTTTTTTCCTTTGATCGAGATTATTTTTTCCTACAAGGTTTTTATTACTCGACAAGGTTTTTAGCGAGACAACGATAACAACACTAGGTATATGTTGAACTTGAATATCTAAAAAAACGTGTTGATATTACTAAAAATATTTGAATCATAGATTTGAATATGATGGTCTGTTAAGCGTTATAAGTTCTACAATTAACAACAATAATGCCTTCCAAACACTTTAAGTCAGCCAAGTAAGGTCTGATGAAAATGTGGCAGACTTATTAACTAAGTCCACATGTGAAAAGTATAGGACATATTAAATTTTCCTAACTCTGTTGATTGCGCAAGACTAAAGAACTTGTCTGAACCCAGGAATGCGTAAGACTAGAAAAAATCACATGGCATCAGGGGGAGCATCTAACGGTGTGTTGAACTCTGTCTTTTTCCCTCACCGATATTAATTTTTCCCACAGGCTTTTGTTACTCGGTAAGGTTTTCAATGAGACAACAACAAACACCGGGAATATAAAGCATCACTATTCTATGTATTACTTACTAGGGCTTAACCCGTGCCGTAACGGCACGAGCATGGAAATATGTTGGAATATTATCTGGCACCAGATTTCTTGGCTAGTTGATTTTTTTTTTATTTTCAACTAAAGCATGGAAAAAAAAACTCACAACTCGAACCTAAGCTATGAAATCTTTATAAGATTCTGAGGATATCAACACGCCGATCGAGGAAATGACTTGAGCTTTTGATACGATGTTGCAATTTTCGTAAACGGGCAAACACAAAATAGATTCAAGCCACATATACCTGTTATGTGTAGAAACCACCTAATGTCATTTCTAACTAAATTTTCATGGAAAAAACTATTTTTGGTCGAAACATACAACAAACTCTCTAATTTGTGTTAGATAACGTACAGTTTCATCAATTATTTAGTTATACACCAACATAGAAAATGATAATAAAAAACACAATTAATGATATCTTAAAAGCCCAACACTGGCGAAGTAACTAATCTTGACATCTGAATCAAGGTTATCCGACCCTAACATTTTACAACCTTCTAATGTGTAGATAGATCACTGCGCCGCACATCCATGCCTATTAAGGGCAATTCCTATGGGAATGAACAAACCCATTTTTTTGTTGAGCCAGGTGGATGGCCAAACTGGCTTTTCCACTATGGTAAAGCACTCGGCGTTCGATAACCAAGCGCGCGGGCAAAAAACAAATGCTAGCGTTCGTAAGTAAAACGCCAGCGTTGGAAGGACAGGCGCCGACGCTCAAAGCGTCAACGCGGCGCTTGTACGTAGGTCGTTGGTGTTTGTAGCAAAAACGCCAACGGGTAGTTTTTTTAAAATTCAAAATTCACTTTTTACCTCTATAAATTACCATCAATTTCAAACAATTCACTCACACCAAAATTCACTTCTCTTGAATTTTCTCTTCTAAAATCTATTCCAATGGCTGAAAAGGCGATCACACTTTTTTGCGATGCAAAACTTGAAGCTGCTGTTTCTAAAATATGTGGGAGTTTTAAAACGATTGAAAATTGTAAGAGGGAGGTGCAAGTTTTTGAAGTTGCTCCAAGAAAATGTTCCGCTAAAAGGAAAAGAAGAGCTCCAGTTTTGAAAGTTAACAACAAAAAAATTCAAAAACAAAGGCGAAACTGTCAAAGAACGCGTTGAATGGAAGATACGTCAAATGAAGATAAACAGGAGGCCAAAACTTGTACTTGATTTTTATTGAAGTTGTTTAGTACGTTTTATTATTGCCTAAGTTTATATCTTATAAAATAATTGGCATCAATGAATGAAGAGAAATTTATTACAATTTAAACTTGCAAATAACATCAAACTACATTTTAATAAACCACAACAAAAATATCAAACTACATCAAATCCAGCGACATTCTCTCTGTAGAGTTCATAGCACTCAAAATGCTTAAACTCTCTTCCGCTTTCTTCAGTAAACTTGGTCTGAGCGATGGTTTTCTGTAAAAAAGATAAACAACAGGTTCAGATATTTATGATGCAGTTGATCAGTGAGGACAAAGGTAAGATACTCACCAGTTCTTCATTGGATAGTCCAGAATATCTGCGGTGAACCATCCACAAAACTTCCGTATAATGTTTGACTTCCTTATTAATGAATGCAATTCTTAGTTCTAGGCTCTTACTGTTTCTTATGGTTTCATTCCGCGATGCTACAAAATGTCCCAATACTCTTTCCCAGAAATAGTCACTGTTCATTGGTCTCATCGTACGATGTAACCAACATCGAACAAGGGTAACATCTTCTTCCATTTTAAAGAACGGAGCGGCATTCGAGTGCAGTACAAATGTGCTTGAGATGGACCATCTTTTAGAATTCTAAAAAATGCTTCGTAACGAAAAGGTTTGCCGTGAGCTTCCTCCCAATTATCAAGAGCTGTTTGGATCACTTCATCTTCAGTTACACCGATGAACTTTTCTCGATCAATTTCCATTACCAGAGCAAGAAATGGCTGGACTGTAAGCCTAATAGATTGAAAATGAGCACGCAATCGACGAGCATCTCGGTTTCCTGGGTTTCCCGTCAGTGAGACGAACATTGAAAAAACGTTCTCCCAAAAAGAACCGTATTGAAAGCCCATACCAGTGATTACCCTATGAAAAAAAATATGCTTTGCATATAGTTATATCCTCTTCTTCAGTAAACTTGGGACCACGATTTCTAACAGACATTTCTGCAGAGTGAGAGAGATTAAGAGTTTTATAAAAAAAGAAGAAGAAGAAGATGTGATTTTGGAGATGGGAAGAATGGAATTTATAGGTCGAGAAAGAAAATCAAGCCGTTGACGTTGGTAGGAAAACCGCGTGGCTTTCCTTTAAGCGCCCGTTTGAATTACCATATGAGTTGGCGTTTGTAGTAAAACCGCGCAACTTTTATAAAACCGCCCGTTTGAATTACCAACGCCTATTTTTTTGTTATAAATACATCCTCTCAACCAAACCAACAGATTTATTTCTCAACATCCACCATGTTTTCTAAAGGAAAAGTGAAGCAAATATTATGTGTCGAAGCAAAAGAGGTTTGTCCATTATGTTTCATGGATAACCATAGTCTTATGCAATGCCCTTGGATGTATTCAAAGTGTCAGCGGGAAGGTTGTTCACGCATCAGAATGGTGATTGAATCACAACCGGAAAATCTCAGGTATTTGCAATGTCAAGATCCCAACTGTCCAGAGGAACCACATATGCTAGATGATGCTATGAAGATTAAAAAAGAAGAAGAAGAAAAAAAGATTGCAACACTCTGAAAAAACTTCAAACTTAAAGCCAAATTGAAGAAAGAGTTATTACACTGCAAGCATTGTGGATATGAAGATCACGAATACAAACATTATCCACAGAGAATCAGTGGATGCTCAAAGCCCGATTGTAAGACTTTTATGCATTTGCGGACTTCTTATGAAGAAGACACATATGGAAGGCATTTCTGGGAATGTCCTAAGTGGTTTTTGGTGGAGTGGGCTGATTGAAGATGAAGGACAAATCGATTCACTATGGTATTATGTTATTTAGTTTGTTGTTTATTTTGTGTTATTACGATTATCTAAACGGCCCGCAAGTTATAACCCCAAAGGTGTCACTATTCATCCACAAAAAACCAATCAAAACAAAAGTAACAGAAAAACCCCAAAAAAAACAAAAGAAACACAACAAACCCAAAGAATTTGATGAAACCAATTTTGAAATTTGGGGTTTTTGTATCAATTTTTAAAAATTTGGAGTTTTTGTATCAATTTTGTTTAAGATGGAGTTTTAATGGATCCCAACATTTTAACGGGGTTTTTGTACCACAAGTTTGGTCACCTTGGGTTTTTATGACTAGTTATGTTATCTAAAACCATCAATATCATAAGTAATTTAATTTTTTCCTCGATTAAACACTGCACCATCAATCTCATAAATAAAAACATACTGCATTGAACAACCACATCATACATGAGAATAAAAGAAATACATTAGATTAAAACAACTACTACAGAGGCGTCAATTCTCGGCGGGTGGTGGAATTCCTAGGGCGATATAGGGATCGTATCTGTTGAGTACCCTAAGAATGTTGAAACAAGCATGGAAGTCGAAAGGACGACCACCGTGAGATGCTTCCCACATCGCTAGAGTTCTGGGAAGCACTTCATGTTCGGCTTCCCCGTTGAGCTTATTTTTGTGATTCTTAATTAGTAAAGCGGCGAACTGCGATACATTCATACTAATTGAACTAAAGTGATGCGACAATCCGCCAGAATCATGCCCATGGATGTTCCCCGTTTCAGCGGTGAACATTCTGTAAATTTTCTCCCAGAAAGTTTCGGTCGAATCGGCTACATTACTCATGACAGCATCTTGTGTGTGAAAAACAAAGGCTCTACAAATAGCTAAATCCTCTTGTTGAGTGAATCTAACACCACGAACTCTGGGAGGCATTTTTGTAGATGATTTGAGAGTGAAGAATGTGTGAATTTGGAGTTGAAATGAGGAGTATTTATAGAACTAAAAAATAATAGCCTTTAGATCACAAGAGTTTGCAGCCGTCCAGATTCATCCGTTGGCGCTTTTATGAATCACGCGGCGCTGGAAGGACAAGCGCTGGCGCTTTACTCAAGAGCGCGTGCTGGAGATACAATCGTTAGCGTTTATGGCTCCAACGCCAGCGCTGGAGAGAAGTTCACCCGTCCTTTCATCAAGCGCCCGCTACATCTTCCAACTCAATGAACAAACCAACAAATTTGTTGGTTTGAACATTCATTTTTCATGTTTGTTGAGTCCATAGTGGGAGAAAAATGAACAAACTCATTTTGCTCATTCCATAGGAACTTCTCTAAGGAATTGACACCTCGGGATGATCTGTTTCTCCTTCTCATTTGTCTTCTACAACAAAAATGCAACTTCACCCTAAGGTTGTAGGCAATTCAGAAAGAACCTGTTCCAACCATATACTCTTTTGGGTAAGTAATATTATGCCAAAGAAATCAAAACATGTATTACAAAATAATTCTGAAATCAGGACAAATTCAGTAAGCATTTAATCTTTGTCATTACCCGCTTCGACAGTCCCTTTCGGCTATATAATGTAGGTACACGGCATAAAAACATGTCATTGAAATATTATTATTAAGGCGTTTTAAGTTTAATTCTTATGACACATTTACCATCATCAATCCATTATACATTTTTTTTTGCATGAACCATTGATGCCTAAGTCCATGGCTAAATGTTAATTCTTGGCTTGTAAACTATTCATGTTCTATACTTCTCCATCCAAATCGGTTGCAGTGATAGGTACTATCGCCAGATTAAAAGTGAGACACCCTCCTCTTACTATTATTGCAACTGCTTGACCACTGTACGTAGATAAAATCATAGCCATCGGTTCGACTCTATACTTTCATAAGCGTGTATTTGCCCGACTTAATGCCATGGAAACCAAAACCACAATTAGTACATACTTTCTCATGTATACCCCAATATACTTGATGTACAACAACTAACTAAGCAAAGCCTAAAGATATTATATTTACCAACTAATATAGGATGATATATAATTGATTAGACAATTCAAGTTTCAAGTTCGTTGACCTGAAGTTTTTTGATGAACCAAGAATATGACCCAAATAGTTCGATCTGAATTGAAAGATTCAGCACCCGAACAGCTGTAACAAAAGACAAACTGTACGATATGTCAAACACGCTCGAAATATTGTACTTTTCTGTCTCGATTATTAAAATCTGCGCAATCTCAGTCGTGTTGAATCGAACCAAAAAACATTCACATTGAGCAAACCTCAAACTGCTAATATTCTAAGGTCTTTCTTAAGACCATAAGAATATCTCAATCTCAAGATAATTCACACTGCAGATATGATTTGTTGTAAGTAATAAAACAGGTTTTATGGTCAGTTTAGGCTCATATAAGTCGATCACTTTTGAACTGATGTAACCTACTTCGGAATTTCTTGTAACCAAATAGAAAAATACCTAAACTCATGTCTTCGTCTGACTTACTCGAAATTGGTAACATGTCTTGACATGTTACCACAACGACTAAATTCCAATACACAGACAAAATAAAATCTTGTATAAGACAATTTGAATAAGAAAGGAAAAAACGAAATTCACCGCGCCTTTTGCTACTCACTCTTGTCTTTGACCACTGCCTCGACATACCTGCATATGAACAAAGCAACATCAATACATTTTACAGAAGAAGCCTTTTTGTGGTTAAAAGTAACTTCGACTAATCTCCTTCAAAAGTCCATATAAAAATTTGTTGTAAATCGCTTTAAATAAGAGACAGTCAAGATTTTCATTTGCTAGTAGTAACGGAAACATTTAGCTGTTTGTTTGAACATTATGAAAACTAAGTTTTCATACTAATCAAAGAGAAAACAACGGTCTATGCATATTAGGTGGTTGCCAGAAATATAGACTGTACACTTACATATATTTATTTAAGGAAAGAAGCATAAATGTGTGGAGTCTGTGGATGACTTTAGGTTTAGAAGTACATACAACTTATAGAGATGCCGACAGCATCAAAAGCCCTGTTACAAATATTCTTGCTAGTATAAATAAATTGAGCAACATTTGAAACCATTATAACGGGTGTGTATGGGGGGTGAAGTTACTTCAATTCTGTGATGCCAAAGAAAGGGAACTTTCTTAGTCATGCCAAAATGATAATAAAGAAGTTGATTCATATCTGCAATAACAGTTGGATCTCAAGGGTGCATCTCACTAAGTAGTAAGTAGTTCCGTTCAACATGGCAGAGCTGGAACAAAAAGGGAACATAAAAGAGATACTATGTAAGGGGAAGAAACAAATAAACAAAAACCCCGTCTTAAAAGAGAACACAAACAAATATTAGATAAAATTAAAATGACCAATCCATATACATAAATCAATCACATAAAATCAATAATAAATTGCTTACCATTGCTAAATCTTTTCTATGGAAAATGAGAGGGAAGATGAAGCCATATAGAACTGATAAACTTACCTTCGGTTGGGATGATGAATCCTAATGTAAATTGTTCTGAGTTGGACGGCTCTTATCTTTTCCCTTCGTTTTCTCCTGAGGTTTATGAGAGAAGTGATTCGTCAATAAGAAAAACTAATAAAACCATCAACCAATTTCTGCTTAACCCATTTCATCCAGCTAACAGATTCTTTATAATCATCATCCATGGCTTCTGAATCTCTATAACAACCTCAAAATATGAATCAAAATCAAACTCCTAATATACCTGTAAAAACCACAAAAGAATAGCGGAACTTCTGAAGTTGAACCAATCAAGCTAAATATAGTGAATGACAGAAAAATCAAGAATCCTCCCAAATGTTTGGTTATAATTTGATTATATATTTTATTTTTCGTATCTCCAAATTTTTTTGGTTTAAGAGTAAATGAAAAGTAAACCAATGACTATAGAAAAACATGTATAGAAGAAGAATTTGGTGGGGAGGGAAGAAAGGTAGAAGAAATCCGAAAGAATTAGGTATATTTGTTATTGAAATCAATTACAACATGCATAGAAATTGTTCATAAAACTAAAAGGAAAGACTATGCTTACAGCCATGCCATGTTTCAAGACAGATTCAAAAATTATTTGTTGAACTGAAATCGGACAAAGAAGTTGAAGGAATATCTGAAATTTAAAAACCTAATATAATCCTAAATAAAAATCATGGAGTAGTGATCAAAACTCTCTGCCTCCCTCTTTCTCTCGATATTGGGTCCAGGTTTAAGAATCGAGAAGAGATTAAACGGCTTAATTGAATTGAATGAGAAGTTAATTGGATCATCTTACAGCCGTAGATTTATGTATTGAGGACAAATATGGACCACCACTTACACAGGCAAACTTAGCCAAACTGTGTTTTGTACTTTTGATGTCTCTATCAATACATTTTCTCCTGCCGTTTCCCATACTCTTTGTTTTCTCCTATTTTCACCTTAAACAACCTCCATTTATTTTTGTTTTCTTTAAAAGGTGAAATGGTTGGATTTATTAAAAAAAAAAAATTACAAGAAGGAAAGTGTCTAAGCATAGTAACAAAAAAAGAAGAGCCACCCCAAACAAACATCTACAACAAAGGCAAAGACCTTAAAGAATATAAGTCACCTCAAAAAAATTAAACCTAAAATTTCTTGGCAGGAGTCATTTTTCCACGCCCCAATTTATCATTACTAGGACCCAAATCCTCAAACTACGGGGAAAAGTCACCTAAAATCTTTTGAAAAACAACTGGCATTTTGACCACCACAACCAAACTAAGACAAATCAGTGCACCCCCTTAAGTCTTTTTGTTTTGTTTTGTTTTGATCAATCAGCTGGGGTTAAAGGGACCCCCCTACAGACAAAGAACCTAAAAAAAAAAAAAAAAAAAAAAAAAAAAAAAAAAAACTAATGTTGTCTTTACAATTTTCCCTCCTTATCTTCCTTTAAAATGAGACACAACTCAGAAGAAAACTCATCAGGAGTTACATTCACCCATTTGGAGGATGGATGATAATCTGCCAAAAGATCTGCAACCCTATTTGTCTCCCTGTAAATGTGAGATATCTCCACACTATAAAAAAAGACCGTAGTCTACACACCCTTCTCCATATCTATATAAGAATCCAAGGGGGATAACTATCCTGCTGAACTAACAGATTATAAATAACCATTGAATCAATGGCAAGATGGATTTTCTTAATACCTAACTCTTTGGCAAGACAAAGACCCATCTCCACACCTTGAAGCTCATGAGCATTCTTAGAGATAGGTGAACCATCTCCTTTAGCAGCAGCAATCACATTACCAAAACTATCTCTAAGAATGGCACCCCAACCACCAGAGTTATCTCTTTTTGAACTATCAGTATACACCATGATAGAGTCTGTAGCAGGAAACAACCAAGAACAAAAAATGGGAGGAGAAATAACAAAACCACAGTTGAGGTTAAAGTTGTCCATAATAGCTCTAGTAGTGGGATTATCCTCAACCTTAATGTGTAAAGATAAGACCCTGATTCTAACATCTTCAAGAATAGAAAATCCCATCTGGTCAGCAGAAGAGTATCTGCAAGAAAACACTCTACAATTTCTTTCCCTCCATACATGATAAACAAAGCAGTCAAGGATTAGCTTTTTCATTCTAGCAATAAGACTGTTACCAGCAAAAACCCTACTACACCAACTAATTTCCTCCCTCCAACAACTGCAAGTCTTTCTGACAAACCCCATTTTTAATAATAGCCATTTCCAAATACTAGCAGTGGACATTTAAGAAATAAATGGTCCTCAGATTCAGGACTCACCTCACATAAGATGCAATCAGCCACCCAGGATAAACCCCACTGTACCATCTTCTCCTTAGTCTTGAGCAAGCGAGCCATGTGATGAAAGAATGCCTCGGAACATGTGACTTGAACCACACAATACTCTGCCACTTAACAACATCTCCAGAACCATCTAAACACTTGTAAGTGTCTTTCATAGTATAAGCACCAGAAGCACTAGGCTTCCACACAACAGTATCAAGAGCAGTCTGGTAAAGTTCCACTATTTTCAGCTTCTTAATAGTGTTACTCATATCCTCATCCATAGAATTAGGGAAATACCAACCTTCCTCATTAGTGAAATCAGCCACTCTACAATCAGTATTAGAACATAGATCCTCAAGAACATCTCTACTAACCCAATCAAGGATCCTACCAAGAGGATGCCATAAATCAGTTAAGAACTTAGTATTTTCACTATCCCCTATAATATGAAAAATAAGGTCCTTGGCTTTAGTTCTCTAATCCAGAATTCTACGCCAGCACCAAGAGGCATCTTGAGGTATATTGAAAGTCCAAAAATCCCTATTTTCTTATCAAATTCTTATGGATACAGTCAGTCCAGATAGTATGATTCCTACTCACCAAGTCCCATTTGCAGCCTCATTAGTGATTTCAATGCTCCTAACACCCAGACCTCCTTCCGAAAATGGCCTGCAAACCACATCCCATCTAATAGGATGGTATTTATTCCCCATTTTTGCAACTGCCCAAAGAAAACTCTTGAAAAAAGAATTCAACTCCTTGACAGTTCTTTTAAGAAGGATAAAGCATGGAAGCCAAAAATAAATCATACTGCTAAGAATGTTGATACATGAAAATAATTTACCCTACCAGGGTAGCCCCTTAGCCTACTAAGGGTTCCTCTAAAGAAGAATGAACTTGGGGACTAAGTCCAACCCATAGGATAATGGATGGACCTAGTCCAAGAAGGAAAATCTTGAAATAGTTGGGCCTTATCCCAAGCAAAATGGACCCTTTTCCTAGTTCCTTGATAACTTGGAAAAGAGGAGAATGGTAGATTTGTAATATATTAGCCTTATGAGTGTTTATTCATAAGGAGGAGAGGAAGGATTATTATAAAAGGGAAAGAAATGATATTTAGGAGGGGACACTGAATTGATCTCTTTCTCTCTCTTCGGCTCTAAGGGGATGGGCTTGCTGTGGCTTGGACTAGCTTCTCCTTTCCACTTTTACCATATCAACATTGCGACCACAGTGGGAGAGGTTTAGTCTCTCGCCCAACAAGACCCATCCGCTCAATTCTCACAATATGTTTCTTTTCTCTCACCGTGTCTTTCCTTACTCTCCACATTCGAGCCCATCTCTTGCATCAATCATCCTTAGGCGCTATCAGTTTAATCTGCAACAACAACCACAAGCCGCGTCATCCCTCCCAGCCGACAATTACACATGTGTCTATCATCCGTAGTCGTTACCAGTACATCTCGAGACCACGCTATCTGGAGTCTACATTCTTCTCTTATCCGCAGCCATCCATAATAATTATCAAAGCTCCGCCAACACTACCAGTCTTAGCAACAAATCATCGCCTCCCAACATCAGCGGAAGCTACAAGAGCAGTTTCAACCATTACCGCCTTGAATCCGGAGAATTTATACCAAGACCAACCCGGGTGATCTTTATTCGAAGATAAATTCAGAGGATGTCAGAATTTTAACACAATTTCATCAACAAAAACAATTATAAAGATGAGTTTCACCTTATTTCATTCTCTCTCAATCAGATTGTGATTATTAATTGATTGTTTCAAATGTTTTGATTCTTATTTAAGATTATTGCGAGTGCAATCTTCAAATCATTCCACTTATTTTAACACCTTTTTGATTCATGATTGGCCAGCATTTAGTCTCAATTCAACAGAGAAGAGCCGGAACAATGAAGAGTCGATGCTTGCACACCAACTGTTTGTACAAATTCCACATAGAAGAAATTTTCAATGTTCAAACACCAGCCGTTTGAACAACTCTCTATCCGCTTAACACCGTGGTCAGTGCCGCTTCACCACATCAAAGCTCACTTACGCGTCTTATCTTCTAATCTTTAGAGCAGTTCTGTTCTTTCTGCTCACCTACGCCGAGTCACACTAGCAACCGCTTCATCCTCCTCCAATTACATCAAGCTACACCAAAGTCGCCTCCCTCTTCATGGATTTCACACTACTGTATAGAAAAATCAGGCACAAATCAGATCCTGATACGAAATCGACTACTAGCGCTTCACTACACCAGCTCCGCTCCATCTTGATTCCCCGACTACCCCAAAACACATCAATACCGCTTATGTGACACTCCATGTTTTTTTTTTATCGGGTTTAGTGAACCCATTTACCAAATACTGCATTTAGAATGCTTAAAAGTTGGATACACAAATGCATTTAGTATTTCCCTTAGTAATACTAATAGTGGTGATTATTGAATATGATGAAAATTTAAGCATGTTTTACATGTGTCGGCCAAGGAGTTAGGGGCATTTGGTGTAATCTGTTAGTATCAAAACCAAAATGGAAAAGAAAGAGGGATGCGAGATTTCCTTCTTCTCTTTCTCCTCTTTCTCTGTATGGTGAATCTCTTCTTCTTCCTATATTTTCCTTCTATTCCATCTCTCTGCCATTGGAAAACGCAAGGAACAATCGTGAAATAATTTTATTGCATGAGTGACCTTCTTAGATTTATAGTTGCATTGAGCTAAAAATGTTGATGGGGTTGGCTGATTTCATAGAGAGAAGGGAAAATAATTCTTCTTACTGTTTTTCAATTGGAAGCTGTTTGAAGTTAAACTAATCATTCTTTTACTCAGCGATCAAGGTAATTCTTAGCAGTTTGTGGGTTAGTTTAATGATACCATGTTTGATTGGATACCTTATTTTAAACTCTTCCTCAAATTGAATTTGTTAAAAAAAAGAAATAATAAATTTAGGGTTCGTATCAATTTTGGAGATTTTTCCAAATCTGTTCCTAATGATAAGATTCGTAATTAATGAATGAATGGGTTCTATCAAATTCACCCAAAGTTCGGTTCTGAAATATTATTGAGTTGAATTTCTCGTTGACCTAAAAATCTAGCTTGTTTTAACTTCATTCTGGTAATGGATTTTATGTATGTTTTTGATTGAGTGATAATCAATTGTTTTATGAAGAGTATTAGTCAAGATGATCTTAATATCAATTTAAGTTGTTTGGGGGATGTGGATCCTGCTCAGTTTGAATTGTCTACTAAACTTACTCTTTGAAATTTTGAGAGATTTTGTTCAGCTTAAGCCAAGAACTGTTACTATGAGTATAAGGGTCTTTCGACTTTAGAAATTTTCATCTCTAGCTTGTTTGACAATGAAGGAGAATCTGATGAACTCATTTCTATTTTTTATAAAGACCCGAACGGGCCGAACTAGCATTTTTAGTAATTTACCACTACTATCTACGGGCACAATTTAATATAGCTGTTAGCGATGCGCCATGTATAGGTGTTAGCGATGCGCCACGTCGTTTACATTGACTATAATTGTTGATGGTGGTTTTCGGTTCAAGGCTAAAATCGTGAAACCCTGTATTTAATACGTTGTCATCCTGCAAAGGAACAAAAGCCATTTGAAATTGATGAGTGCATAAACCTCTTCACATACATATGTATTGAGCAATTCAACATATTTACGAAATTTATCCAGAATGGTGCGTGAAGCAACAATCCCAGATATTTTGTAAATTTTAACCTATTGCATTATTCACTAATGCATGACCTGCCTGGTATTTTCCTATGCTATGTTCCCAGCCGAACTCTCAATATTGACATGACATGACGATTAATGTCCACTCGCAGCGGAGTAGCATGAATCTCCCGAAATGTCAGTATTAAGACCTGCATGAAAACACTCACGTAGGCTACACCACTCTTTGACAAAGATATTAGCGTGTTTACACACTTTAATTAAAAGTCGGCGCGATCGAACGCGTTTAAATTCCTTAAGGAAAATCTAGACTGTCCATATCAGTCTTAAAAAATGATCACGGCCACACGATTCAACAGGCCTAGCCTACTCCTAGCGAAACTAGGCGATCATCATAAAGACCACCGGCGGTCCCACTAGCATCCCAGCCGATCGGATTCCTTTTAGCTCACCCGCAACGCCTCCAAACGATTAACCAAACATGGGTGATCGCGCTGTTGAAAGAAAGCTCAAACGAGCTAAGATCGACCATAACTGTCTCAAGTTCATCACGTCCACCCAACTTAGCTAGCAGATCTTCCTCTGAGTAATCAAAGAGGTGTTGACATGTTCACCTGCGACCCAACTCCATGCCTGGTTGATCGAACTACATATAGCAATCCAAGAGCGCGTCAAACCGTTTGCCCAAAGTAGGGCAATCACGCGCTCTTTAAACCCTAAATTGCGTCAGTGGCATTACACAACTACTGCAAATTGATCGTGACCGTCCATCTTCGCCAGTCTAGTCGGACGACCTAGATTCAATTTCAGGCGGCCAATGAAAAGCTGGCAAGCTCACCGGCAACCCATCTTTATGTATACTCAATCGACTTGTCCAAACCAGTGACAAACACCCCAAACCATTTAGCCAAAGGTAGGTTGGCCGCACGACTCTAAACCCTAGAAATCAATCAGCGGCAATGAACAACTGCCGCAAATCATCTCGTCCATCCAACTTCGCTAGCCTAGTCGGATGGTTTAGATTTATTTTCAGGAGGCAAACAGGGTAACGCTGTGATCATCGTCCACCCCTCCTCCACAGGGAGCGATCGAACGAGTGGTAGCTCACCCATAGGGTTCTCAAACGATCACCCAAAGGTGGCCGGTCACGCTACTTTTTTTTTAAGACGTTCTATTCATGACTAATTTGAACGAACACTAAAACAACGATGTTTCCTGCACATCCATTATTTTCAGCTGCTTGTTTAAAAGCGATGCTTTATATACATCGATCATAAGCGATGTTATATAAATATTGATTTCACAAATAATTTTATTATTTGACCTAAAAGCACTACGTGCTGCTTTTAACGACGAGTCTCACGACTTGACCCATTAACTCGAGACATCAAACATGTCACAAACTGGGGTATTGGTCTGGCGGTTTACAACGTGCGGCGTGCAATGCGTCCATTGCGAGAAAGTGTCAGGAAAGGACGGACGGTTAAGAACAATGGGAGTAGTGGGTGAAAGTGTGACCAGTTTTCCCTCGTAATGGAAACGTGGTGATCACCACTTTTTACACAACCCCACTTCTCCACTACTTAACTGCCTCCACTTCCTACGAGATCAGAGGTGCGCTCAATGACTTGTATAAATAGGATTTCAACCTATTTCAACACAGGAACACAAGTATCCAGAAAACACCAAGAACTGATAGCTTACATTCTGCAAGCCAGTTCCATATTCTGCTACAAGTCATAAAACAGCCACACCTTCAAAATTCAATATTTTTGATCTCAACACCTTCTTCGCTTCCCTCCCTAAGATCAACCATTCTCCTTCACTTTGTGACCGAAGCAAGACTGGAACGGCCATTTCTTGGTTTAGGCCAGGATTGTACAGATTGATCTCTCGAATCTAAAGTACTCCCTGCAGTGCATTTGTTTAGGGTTTGAATTCGTTTCTCATCAACACACCCAAATTTACCAAAATCAGCAGAATCAATTTTTACCCCAAAACAACAATGTATTAAGTAGTGGTTGCAGATGATTTTAGAAAGAAATTTAACTAAGATTTACTTATGCTTTTCCCCTTAATCTTCAGTTGTTATATCTTGAGTTAGTGGTACTATGTAATGGCTTCCACTATCTACTCGGCAAAAATGCATAAGAATCATTAGTTAAACACCAATCCCCATTTACTATATCTATTTGTTTTGTGACAGCATGCCTCCAATATAATTAAATTAAGTGATCCATTTTGAGTGTATATTGTTTTTGGCAAAAAGCAAGTGATGCTTAACGGGTGTACAGTGCTTTGGCATCCAATAATCTAGAAATTAAACTATGAGCTCGGCTCATGGAAATCCGGTTATCTCCCTCGAAGTGAGTGGTATACAATTCCCATTCTCATTTCTGTGAAAGTAATTTTATTACTCATCTAGAATGGTAAGTTTAATGTTATGGTATCTGCATCGTTTGTTCGTCGGTAACTTAAATTTCTACTCGATCCCTCATAGGCTGTGTAGTAAAATATGATATGTGTTAGTATGCAGCAGTACATGTGCCGTACTGTTTTCCATTAAGTGGTAATATCGTTTAAGATTCTAATCAGTTTTAGGACACCTAACGGTGCACATGTATTATACTGTTAGGTGCATGGACTTGCTTAAAAATGAAGAATGGTTGTGCTGACGGGGTATTAAAGTTGTGTTCATATATGCTTCGAGTTGTTGTTGACAGTATGAGGTTCTTGCATATTTACTAATATTGTGGTTGTTTATACCAAGCTAATTTTGATGACAGCTGCTCATGGGTGCTATTCATTTATTAATTTTTGTCTTCTAAAGTACGTAGTGTGAAAAACTCGTGAACTTGCCTATTTTGTATAGATGCATTTCCGCGTTCACACAATAGGCTCTCAGCTGCTCTCTCAGCTGCTCAGCTGCTCAGCTGCTCACTCTTATATAAATATGAATGCAACGGACTCTATGCAAAGGTCAGTAGATATAGCAGTACACTTGGAACTAAATTTCCATTGAGTTAATTCATAAATTTTGTTCTAAGCTCTCTGTCCAGTTAAAGGAAATAATCATTTTTACTTGCAAAATGACAAATTTAAAAGCTTGTTATGTGAAGTGCTTGTTGTGCAAAGTGCTTTCATTTACAAAATGACAAGATCATTAGTTACTTGGTACGCAGTTCTTCTGGTTGTGCCACTAAGACTTATAATTTACAACTCAATGAACTTTCTGCTAGATTTGATAATTATTATATGGGTTTTGTAAATCTAAGTGCCACTAATAGCTAATGTGTTATTATTATTATTATGGACTGTTTCCGGGAATTTAGGAAGGGGAATTTCTATATACTACAATTGAAGTACCAGAAAGTTTGATATATATTGTATGTTGTGACTAGCTTGTTTTTAGTATAGTAATATTTTTATTACCTTATATAGACCAGAAACAATTTAGAGAATCCATTATAGTTGTTACAATGGTAGTATCCCCGGTCCATGGACCAGATTGAAATTCATTTTCTAGTTGATACATAACCTCTAATTTCCGAACTGACTGTTAACTTGAATGTGATTCACTTCTTGGGTGCAAGAGTATTTTAGGAAATGCCGAATGTTTGGGTAGCTTTGGCTTACCCAGAATAGTGTTGTACTCGTAGAATATTTGTACACTGTAGCTGCAATCAGTTTACTTGATAGCTGATAAGAGATAGTTGTTACTGTGGGTAGCTCATACTATCTAAATAAATGACGAACTACGGTCGTGCTTGATCCCTTCGAGCAACGGAGAGGGTACGTAGGCAGCCGCTATGCGGTTCAGCATAATTCTACAAGGCTGTTCATATCATCTGAAAGTCTTGGTTACTGCTTTGCAGTTCATACCATCTATTCAGAGATGATTGCAACCTTGGAAAGTATATATCATTGGCAACTGGCCAATAGTTGCTGGTAACCAGAAGTACCTTGACGGTGGCAACTGGCCATCTGTGAATTTTGGCAATTGGCCGTCTGTGAATTTTTGGCAACCGGCCGTCTGTAAGATTTTGGCAATTGGCCGTCTGTGAATTTTGGCAACCGGCCGTCTGTTAATTTTGGGCAATTGTCCCTCTATTATTATTGGCAATTGGCCATCTGTTATTTTCGGCAATTGGCCATCTGTTATTTTCGGCAATTGGCCGCCTGTTATTTTCGGCAATTGGCCGTCTCTTATTTTGGCAACTGGCCAACTCTTAATTTTATTTTTATTTTGGAATTTGGAACTCTTGTGGAATTTTATGAGTATTATGGTATGGGACATATGCTCATAGAATTCTAACCTTGAGACCAATGAGATCTTTGTTCAGCAGGATCTCAAGTTTATTGTTCGACAAGAAACCATTGTTACCTACTGAGATAGGGATTTTATCAATGAACATAATCTTTTCCTTTTTTACTTGAGTGGCGTTTCAGGGAGTCGGATCTTGCCAAACGGACTGTAATCCGACCCGTTTGGAGCAAAAAAATTCTGATCCGTCGCAGCTTACTTACACCGAGTCACACTAGCAACCGCTTCATCCCCTCCGATTGTATCAAGCTACATCAATCAACATTAATAAAGATAAGTTTCTTTTTACATATATAACAGTAATAAAGATCTCTTGTATGAAAACTTAGACTATTTACAAAGAACAGCTGCCTTAGACTCTTATGATGAGAACTGGGATGAATCGGGACCAGAGAACTGGGATGAATCGGGACCAGAAATTCCATTCTAATTATTTCAAAATGTTCTCCAATGGAACTTCAATGGATCAATTGCAGTCTATTAACTCCGGCCGCAGTAAGCCTTGAACTACAGATGTTGAGAGCGGTTGTTGATTCATGTCTAGATCTAGTGCTTCTATATGGAAAGCTCGCGTGTTAATGTTTGTAGAGCTTGCACATCTCACTTCTGTCAAGAGTATAATGATATACAACTGATATTGTTGAATGGAAACGTACTAGTGTTAGTGCTGGCATAGATTTCCGTCTGCGTCAAACCACAACAGTACCCTCGCCCTTTATCCCCAGCTGCAACCAGCTCAACAGGCGATGACTATATCAACGCTTCTCATATCTAAGGTACCACCAGTCCGGCTCCGAGAAGAAGAAAGCAACTTACCCACTCTTTACGCAGATAATTACCCATTACTTTTACCTGATTTTTAATTTTGACACTCATCTGGCGATCTTAGATAAACATACTATACTTCTTATGAGTTTTAGGTCCTTTAAATCAAAACTACACCCTGTATCAGTAAACCATGTTGCTTGATATTTGATACCAGCCAAGCTAATTTCTTAATTTTGTTTGGGAAGAGAGTCTGTTGGTCAATACCAGCATAGCTTGCATATTGATGCATCTTGTGGGGATCTCTGTTAGTTTGTATGAACATATTTCAGTAATATGGGTACCACCTGATGAGTGATGAAACCCGCAGACCACATACACCTGAAAAGAATAATTTGTGTTGGCTAAAGGGTAGAATTTTTTAGAGGCAACAACAGCAGAAACCTCATTACCCGGAATGAAGCTTGCCATTTGAATCGATATTTAAATCAATAGTCACACGTGTGCGGTACGGTATCGAAAATTCCTGCCACATTGGATCCCATTTAGTCTTAAACTGATCAACACGAATTCTTTCTCGTAAACTTGGATTATGGACTTTATGCCCGTCTATACGCTAAAAGGTAGCGGGGCATTTTTGAATTCAAATTTCCGGATTTTTTTTGTTTTTCTCCTAGAACATTAGCTTGTGTACCTGCTAATTTCTTGCTCCACCACTCCTCATTCATGATTTGATTTATCGCATGACTACTGCCCGCTTTGTCTTTAATGTATCTTAATGTTATAACATGATTATTGCCTCCCTGACCCCTGATTACGATCCCACCATGAAGCATGACCATGTATGCCATGGAACATACTCGGAGCATCTCATATAGCTAGTTCATTAAAACATATAGCATGCTATCTTTCATTGCTTAGCTTTGGCGTGCTATCTTTCATTGCTGCAATGCATCCCTATATAATCTGGTCTTTATGATTCCCTCTCATGGATGTTCTGTCTCTCCTGAATTGACAAATGAATAGGTTAGCTTTAAGTAGAAACTCTTATGCCCAGTAAAACATTTAGAAAGCGTGACTCACCTAGTCACACATATAGATTTGTCATCTTACCAATTTAACCAATCTTGCCACGCATCGGCTCTTATGAGCTACATCTCGTATGTGTATATTGTCACCTCGTCATTAGGGTATACATGTTTGCGCCACTTGGTTTGAAAGTTTTAACATCAGATGTTTCCCTGTGCTACTTCTCAATATCGCTCTATTTTAATTAAGTAAAAGTCAAGAGCATATGGCTGATTAAAATATGATTGTATTATTTTAGATTTACAGTTTTCCCTAATGTGCGAAGACACAATTGTTCTCACCATTATGAATACATGCGCCCATCTCATATATTTAGTATATTAGACTAAGAGGTGTCCAAATAGTGCCTATTTATGTATCGAAATTTGAGTTCCATGAAACGTGCATATATCATCCAATCGCATGTGTAAACTACCATCTTATTAATTTCACTGAGTATAAATAGAGTATCCGCGTCATCTTGTATTGAACTTTAGAAATTTGAATGTGATAAGATCATGAATTGAGAATAGCCATGAGTACGGCCAAGTAATGTGAAAAGGTGGCCTCGAATGCGCCATGTGTAATGAGAAAAGGTGGCCTCGAATGCACCATGAGAAATGAATAAGGGTATGAGTACAACCCATGAGAATTGAATAGTAGCCCCGAGTATGGCTAGGCTTTGTGCATGGCCAATGAATGCACTATAGACTCGATTCTGGCTAGGTTCCGTGCATGACCAATGAAGTGCACCAATAGCCCCGAGTCTGGATAGGTTCCGTGCATGACCAATGAAGTGCACCAATATCCCCGAGTCTGGCTAGGTTCCGTGCATGACCAATGAAGTGCATCAGTAGCCCCGAGTACGGCTAGGCTAAGAGTACAGCCCATAAAATGAATATTAGCCCCGAGTATGTCTAGGCTTTGTGCATGGACAATGAAATGCACGATAGCCCCGAGTATGGCTAGATTGAATAAAAGCCCCGAGTATGACTAGGATGCGAGTACGGCCGATAAAATGAAAATAGCCGAGCGGTGAGATAAGATGGCCTTGAATGCACCATGAAAAAGGAAGAAGGGAAGGAGCATGTAATGCTACTTTTCATTTAACACATTTCAAATACATTGAGCGCAAGGCCCTTAATGCGCCTTTGACAACTTCAAATAAATCATATGCGTTTAGATAAGGCCAAGTCGGCCGCCAAAAGAAGCTAAGGCGGAGCTTAAATGGACATACACATATGCTAGTTCATGCTTATAATAATCTATCTTATCTCGATCATTGATAAATGATTTCAATATCTGCGCGCAAATGTCATCTCTCTCTTGCCTGATAAGGGAACATGTCAAGCGCCTAAAACATGCGCACAAAGATTCATACCCTACAGATACCAACATTCGTCTTGCTAAGAATGAATCCTCAAATTCCTACGAAGCGGATACATCGGGACATAATTGCTTCAAGAAGCTCTCGCTTGCGATTGTGCATCTCCACTTGTAACTTGATGCGCTCTCTTCATCTTGATTTATGGTCAATGAAATGCACAAGTATCCCCGAGTATGGCTAGGCTTTATGCAAGGCTACAGACACGCTTTCGCCCACTAAGCGGACAATTGCAGATGTCATTTCACGCTTATGATCACCCATCTTTATCGGCATCGTCAGTGATTCCAATAATAGTGCACGGATGACAACCCTCTCAACTAACGGGAGAGCATGCTGAGCGTACATCATTAAAGCCGGATTGAACGACCGTGCCGGCTTACATATGCTCGAATGGTGAAAATATATAAGTAGCTGCTGCTCACAATGTCGTTAAGAAGAAAAGAAGAAGGTAGTACACCGCTCCCGTGAGCTTCTATCTCAAGTCGATCGACATTTATCAGTTGGGAATATGTACGTTCACTAGATGATTGAGGTGAAACCAAGCAAACTCGGGTCATAATAACGAAATAATACTTTAACAAAATGAAGTAATTGATCAAAGAACAATACTTACCATGTGGTCGACATATGCAAAGAAAAAAAATTAAATTAAATGTTCCTACCGATTATTAGAAGATTATACTTACACAATATGCATGAATAGTCAAATCAGTTAAGAGCCAAACACCGCCTACCATACGAGCGCGCATAACTAACATCTAGGGGGTTATGCTTATACAACATGAACACCCAATAGTCACATTTTCGCTTTAATTAAGTAGTTTACAAAACCGATACGCATTGAAGATGTGCAGGTTGATTTACACTTAAATAATAAATCTAGAAAGCATATGCATCAGAGGCGCACAAACAATGGGACATATATATCATAGCTCTAACACTCAAATAAAAGCCTGAATCACGTTCTTAGGAGGCGCGCAGGTTGCACTCATCCGCCCTCCACTTGAACACTTAAATAAAATTCTAGGAGGCGCGCAGATTGCATTCATCCGCCCTTCACTTGAACACTTAAATAAAATTCTAGGAGGCACGCAGGTTGCACCGTTATTTATCTTAACAACATCCAAAAGCTCTTTCAACCATTATCACACACATATACATATTCTCTCTAAGAGTATCCGCTTGGGCTAGCTAATTATGACCATGTGGGCGCTGCAACTAAAACGCCTCTCTGAAAGCCGCGTAGTCATACATCATAACCACCACATACTCGCGCCCCATGCGGCATAGCCGCATATGCAAGCACAGTAAACATAATTTACTCGTCATGGCCCAGAATCTGTTCGCTTTGGCACTCGGGGACTTCCTTATAAAAATGACAATATTGTCTTGGTCACCCGCGCCTTTATCATATATTACACTAAGAATACCCTGCGCCTACTAGGATGCAAACGGGAAACCCATTACTGACATACAATAATCATATTGGATTATTATTGGAACACGACAAATATTGATTTGAATGATAATCCTGGGGACTTGGAATCGTGGATATAAACTATTCATCGTGTTTTATAAACTTGCATAAATCTTGCCAACTGTTTCAGCGCGGAAGGACGCCTCCTCTTCTTTGAGCCGGACAAAGGAGGCAAAGAATTGCCCCTTCTAATAACCTTATGAGGAGATTCATCATCGGGAAGAAGCTCCCAACTCCTCTTTATCATCCCCTTCCTCCGGATCCTCGACTTTAACTTCGTCCAAAATTTGGAAGTTTATCGAATTTGCCTTGGCTAGAATCAAATGATCTCGAAGATCCCTATCGCTCTTATTCATATCTTTGAAGATACAAGACTCAGAATAACAGGTGTCGTCATGAATAGGAAAACCATTAAGCGCAACCACGTCTTCCAGCACTAAAGTCCCCCCCTCCCCCCCAACAAGCAAATAAAGCATGTAAGGATCAATCATCCAACGAGCAAATAAACGCACCAAACTGTCATGATCTCACCGGACAGTTCTATACCGAGAGGATGCTATGGCGTCATGTATGCCCAAATAGCGGAGCATTTCCCTATGATCGGGGTTGGAATGTATGTGGTCCACCCAAGGCTCCCAAGCGGGTGGAGATTCAGCGGACGAGCGAAGTGCGATTGTCGGGAAAATATAGTCTTCCTGTGAGATGCTAGGCGAGGTACCTCCTCTAAGGCGGCTATCGGGGACATATCCGCCTGGGGACGGATAAGCCAACCATCAGATGAGGATGAAGGGAATACGTGAGGGTTCAGCATCCACGGATATGTCTGTCGGAAAATCCCATCAGTTATAACCATTAACTGACGAATCAACATGTGACTGTTGACCTTGCCTATGACCAGTCAACAGTCAGGGGACTAATGTTGATACATGAAAATAATTTACCCTATCAGGGTAGCCCCCTTAGCCCACTAAGGGTTCTTCTTAAGAAGAAGGAACTTGGGGACTAGGTCCAACCCATAGGATAATGGATGGACCTAGTCCAAGAAGGAAAATCTTGAAATAGTTGGGCCTTATCCCAAGCAAAGTGGACCCTATTCCTAGTTCCTTGATAACTTGGAAAAGAGGAGAATGGTAGTTTTGTAATATATTAGCCTTATGAGTGTTTATTCATAAGGAGGAGAGGAAGGATTATTATGAAAGGGAAAGAAAGGATACTTAGGAGGGGACACTGAATTGATCTCTTTCTCTCTCTTCAGCTCTAAGGGGATGGGCTTATTGTGGCTTGGACTAGCTTCTCCTTCCCACTTTTACCCTATCAACAAAGAATAACCTTAATGAAAAGTAATCTGCCAGCATAAAAAAGTCTCTTAGATTTCCAAGACTTCACCCTCTTAAACACTCTAGAAATTAAAGGCAAACAGCCTTGATGAGAAAGCTTAGTAGATAATAAAGGGACTCCAAGATAGCGAACCGGTAATTCTCCAGTACTACAATCAAGACATTGAACAATCTGAGACAAAATAAAAGGATCCACAGAAGAGGAGTACAAGACAGTTTTCTGTTTATTCATCTCCAATCCTGAAATCTTACTAAAATCTAATAAAGCAGTCTTAAGAGAAGAAGCAGCAACCACAGTTCCTTTGAAAAAGACTAAGACATCATCGGCGAAGCATAAATGAGTAAGTTGGGTTAATTGACATCTAGGGTGTAAACCAAAATTACCAGCAATAACCCGATTCTTCAAAGAAGCACTTAAAATCTCCATTACAATGACAAATAAATAAGGCGACAAAGGACAACCGTGTCGTAGGCCCCTACTAGAAGAAAAATACCCATACGACGAACCATTAACAAGCACTGAAATTTTTGCTGAAGAGATGCACAAATGAACCCCAAATATAAATTGTGGAAAACCCATTTTCTTAAGACAGATTAAAATAACATTCCAAGAGACGGTGTCATAAGCCTTTCTAATATCGATTTTCAAGGAACACCTAGGTGAACCACCGTCTCTATGATAATTCCTAACTATTTCATGGGAAAGCATAATATTATCTTGAATGGACCTACCCGATATAAAAGCCGATTGATTCATACTAATAAGATTCTTTAGAACAAACTTCATTCTGATTGCCAAAATCTTAGTTATACATTTATATATAACATTACAACATGAAATAGGCCTGTAATCAGCAATAGAAGAAGGATTCTCGACTTTCGGAATTAAGGTTAAAAAGGTGTTGTTTACCTCACCAAGCATTTTAGTCTTCAAGAAAAAATTCTGAATAACTCTAACAAAATCAACTTCAATGATGGACCAGTAAACCTTGAAGAAATGACTCGAAAAACCGTCAGGTCCTAGAGCCTTACTTGAGCCAATGCACGACAAAACATGAACGATTTCATCCCTAGAAACATGGGCACTTAGACAAGCATCATCATCAGCCGAGACAAAATTAGAAAACTGAATAAAACTAGAATCATTATCATTAAAATCGTTCAGAGCTGCACCATTAAAAAGAGAAGAGAAATAAGAAGTGCACTCCAAAGCAATATCTTTGTCCTCATCAAGGATATTACCCGAAGAATCCCTGATACTTAAAATGTTATTTCTCTCTTGTAAAGGCCATGAAAGAAATGAGTATTTGAATCACCCAATTTCATCCACTGAACTCTATACTTTTGCTTGAGCATAGATTCTTCATGCCTAGCAACTCTAGGATAGTTGCTGATAGCCCTCTTCTCAGTACTAGCAATCACAGGATCAAGAGGTCTTAATTGAACATCAGTTTGAGCAAAAACCATAACCCTCTTAGCCTCAACCACGGATTCAGAAAGATTAGGGAATCTATGCCTTCTCAATTCAACCAATCTTTGCTTAACCTTCTTCAACTTAGTGACAAGCACATACATTGGATTTCCTTTCACCTGCTGAGACCAAACATCCCTAACAATCTCCATAAAATCTGGCTAATCAGTAAGATAATTATAGAATCTAAAAGGAGGTGGGTTGTGTTGTCGTTCCTCAAAAACAGAAACCACGATAGAAGAATGATCCGAAATACCCGGAGGGAGAAAATCATCTTTACAATGATTAAAACAAGAAACCCATTCAATATTAACTAAAACTCTATCAGTCTTAGACATAATTCTACCAATACTCACTTGTTTATTTGACCACGTATAAAAATCACCAGAATAATTAAGATCAAATAGTTGGGTATCATTAATACACTGAACAAAGTCATTCATGGAAGAAGGAGAACAACTTCTACTGCCTAATCTTTCATTTGAGTTCATGATCTCATTAAAATCTCCCAACACAACCCAAGGAATATCCAAATTAAAAGCGAAAGCACATAAATCATTCCACAGAGAAGTCCTAATATTACTATCATTGTCTCCATAAACGAAAGTAACAACAAACTTTAAGTTTCTACTAGTTGTCACTTCAAGAAAAATGGCTTGAGAAACACTATGTAAAACTGAAACATTTATTTCAAGAGGGTTCCACCCAACCCAAATCCTACCAGAGCTATTATTTGCATAGTTATCAGTAAAACACCAATTCTTATTAATCAAAAACCTAATTTAGTCCTTATTCTGATCTTGCACATGGGTTTCCACAATACCAACTATGGACAGTTTATTCTGTAAAATAAATCTACTAACTTCTTTCTGCTTTAGAGAGTCATTCAACCCCCTAATATTCCAGCATCCAATCTTAAACATTATTAAGGGAAGTAAGAGGCCTCTTAGGAGGCCTGGATTTCTTGAGCTCAGGCCCCTTGGGAGCCAAACTATTATTAGGAATATAAGCATTACTCTTTGCAATAAATTTACCTCTAGATCCAGATGGAGCAGAAAAGGATTTTACCATTGAATTAACCAACCCCACTGTAGGAATAGATTCTGAAGTCGAGTTCTGAATATTAACTTTAAGTGGACCTATAACCTCTAAATCCTTCACAACTTCCTCTTGTTCAACAAGCACATCAAACATATTACCAGTAGCAACATTAGAATGAATGATTTCCTCCATACATATATTTTCCTTATTACCTCCAGGAGAGACAACATCCTCATCCATAGCACTTCTTGCCATATCAACTTCCACATTCATGTGATTTACAACTTTCTTAGTTCCCTTAATTACCCAAACCTGTTTGTCAACTTTCTCACTAACTTGTTTGTCAACTTCCACATGCTTGCTTTTTGGTTTAGTCCAAGGACACCTTGCAGTCACATGTTCAAAAGAATCACATTCAGTACAACTTGGAGGATTACAAGAATACTCTGCTTCAACATCAATAACATGTTTCCCCTCATAATAAACAGGCAATAAATTAGGAAACTCACATTTTAAATCCACCTCAATCAAAATCCTAGCACAGCTCATCCTAGCTCTGCTCAAAGTAAGTTTATCCATCATAATTGGAGTACCAATAAGACTAGCAATTTTAGAAAGAGCCTTAGCATTCCGCATATGTAATGGTACTTTCTTAAGATTAACCCAAATGGGTACAATTTTCAATTCAGCTATTTCTTGTTCAATAAGAGCATGCCAAGGACGAACAAAGAAAGCTTGATTCGAGATGAATAACGGACCATATTCAAGAGCAGACAATCGATCCTCCGTGTTATCAAACTCAAAAACATAAAGAGATTCACCATGAATAGTTAATTGCATCTTACCTTTAACTTTCCAAGCTCTTTGAGCAGCATTCCTAACCAACCAATATGGTAATTTCTTACCAACACAGACCCCAATAAACAGATTTTCACAGTGTTCCAAATCTTCAGAAACATCATCAAACACAACATCTGCGACCCTCTTTCCATCAATATCAGGTGGATTAGCAAACCCCATCGCAGCATCAGGAGTCGCCTTTTTCTTCTTCGCAAAAAGATCAGACCAAACAAAACCCTTCTTATTCGATCCCACACCATCAGAGTTAATAACTTTCTGAGAAACATGATGAGACTGAGAAACCAAACCAGATGAATTTGAAGATGCATCACCTTCATCCATGGTGATGGAAGACCTGAAATCAACACAAAACGGAAACCCTAATCGCCTTGACCTCTGGTCAAAATCGCACGGCCGAAGTCAAGGTAGAGAGAGAACTTTTTTCTAACTTTTTTCCCACTCAAGTCATCACCACCGAAATCCATCCTTAAAACAAGAGCATAGAACCACCAGATCGATTTGGTTAAGTACCACAACCAAATCTGCCTCTGGCCTCAGCGCGGAGCATTTTATCTCGAGCACACTAACGAATCCAGGTACGCATGGTGCATTTTATCTCGCAGCGCACTAGCGAATCCAGGTACAAATAATCAGGCCCCATTTCAAAAACCAAGTTGAGTAAAAAAAGAAGTGTTAGGGTTTTAAAAAAGGGAAAGCGGCATCTCTCCCTCCTTCCCTCTCTGTTAGTCTTCCGAATTCATTCTCAAAAAGATTCGCGAAAATCTGTTAGCACCGCTCTTAAGCGTTTAGGGTTTACTTTAGCCAGTTTAGGGTTTTAAGCGTTTGGAATCTCTCTGTTAATCTTCCAAATTCATTCACAAAAAGAACCGCTCTTGATTATCACTATTAAGCTAATTCAATGGAGGGATTGAGAACTTCAGAGGCGAATTTAGTTGTATATATACACCCTTCAAAAGCGAATAAGGTTTCTCAAGCCATTCTTCGTGAACTCAGTTCATTGCTCTTCAAGTAAGTGTTTTCTTTTATAGTTCTGAATTTCAATATCATTGAATTCGTTAGAATAACTCAACATTTTTGGATTTTTTTTAACGAGTTCGGTTTCGTTGAAGATTGATTTCGTAACTGTATTGCTTGATTTGACCGTGTTAAAATTGTTTAATTAGAAGCCTACACTAGTGCAATCACAATTGGTTGGACAAATTCTTGTGGGATACATACACTATAAAGTTGAACGATTAGGGTTGCTACTATTAGTCTTTACTCATGTTATGAGACTTCAAAACTATTGTTGTGGTTTTGTAGTTTTTTATTCCTGTTGCTTGCTCTACGTTTATGTACCTGAATAACTTTGGAAATCATTAAGTTTTAAAGCCTATTAATGTTCACCATACGGTGGTACTCTATTCACCATGTTCTAAATGGTGGCACTGTCAGTGCAAGGCTTAGATGCAGAATTTAGAGGTGCAGACTTTAGTACCTTGGGATTTGAAAATGAGTTTAACTTGTCTATTTTTTCCATAAAAATGGAGTGTGCTCTGAGCACTGTATTCTAAAGGAGCCTAGAAATCCAAATTTATAAGTGGGTTATACCTTATGGGAGGTTAATAGCAGCATGATGGCCCTTTTGGATTTCCGTAGTCTGTTCATTCTTATAAATACAGTAAAACCTCTATAAAAGAATACTCTAAAACGGAATAAACTCCATAAATGAATAAAAAATTCTGGTCCCAATTTGGCTTAATCTTTGTAAAATTTACCTCTATTTAAGAATAAACTCCATATAAGAATAATTTTATATGGTCCCAATAATATTCTGAAACAGAGGTTTTACTGTATTTTGTCCAATCTTCGAGCGGTACCATATAGTTTCCCTCATTATCGGAAATGGGATGGGTTGAGTAACAGGATCTTGATGTGTCCACAAAATTACAATATGATGGTGTTGCTCAGATAACTCCTTTCATGTAAATTAGAGAAAGCCATTTGTATTATATGTTTGCAGGTTCTGTAACTATGTTATGTTTAAAAATGATTGCTGCATTTAATTTCACTAGTCTGTTTTAATTTCACTAGTCTGTACTTTGTTTAATTTTGCTTGTCTGCTTATATTTGGCAGAATCCCTGCTGTTGGGTTCCCTGCTTTGGTTCATTTATATTGAAATAACCTTTGTGATACCCATATTTTTAGAAGATCAAAGTAGCTATCGTCATTTTGTTGCTTAGATGGTACAGAGAAAGTGAAGAAAACTAGAAGAACAAGCCCTTTCAATTTATTTTAGTTTATTTACTACATTGGAAGTTATTTTAGTTTATTTTCTGACATTGAAAGTTTTTCTTTCTCAGGTATAATGAAATGTTTGATGGTGTTGTTTTGGCATATGACGTAGGGGTTCGGAATGAAACTGCGAGAATTCTTCCTGGAGTCCATCCTTTCTATGGGGTAAAGTTGAGAGCCGAACTGCTACTTTTTTCTCCAAAGCCTGGCATGCTTGTAGGTAATCGATACTTTACCCTTCTGGTCTAGCTTATATGATATCTGTCTGTAGCTGTTCATCATATGTATGTTTTTCATCAAATGCTGTCAATGACTTAACTATTGTGCATTAGTTTTCGTAAAAGTTTTCTTATTCTAGGTTGTTTGCTTGCTGAAGATTTGTCTTTCTAATTTAGAAGTTTGTGTATAATCTTAGTGAAGTTGTGAGCAGTGCTGCTGCCTCCAAAACTGTACATGCTCTAAGATAATTCAGACTTCACCCAGAAAGGCTTAAAAGAAGTGTGTATGATACTATGATATCCAAAATGGTGGTCAGCAATTTAGCAATTAAAAATCAGGTTTAGGAAACATACTTTACAAAGCATTATTTTTAAAATATTGTAATCAAGCAGCATGATGGTTTTTCTTCTGGAAAATGGAATTCTTTGTATGAGATTTTACCTTCCGATTCTGTTAACTTCATTGATCTTACATTTTTCATCGCTTTTGATTTTTGAGCAACTTTTTGAGAGGTGTAATTGTTTACGTTCTACACTTTTTAAAAAGTGCTTGTGATTCTTACCTTAAACTATGCTGTTGTTAAAGTGAATAATTTTGTGATGCTATTGTCACTGCAGAAGGGAAGGTGGTGAGGATTGGAGAAGACTCCATAAATCTTGTCGTCCTTGCCTTTTCTTCTGTTTCCATAGTACAGGAAGATATTCGTAAAGATTTCAGATATAAAATTGTAAGCATATCTTTAGCTGTTTGTTTCAGTTCCCTGTTGAAAATATTACTTACTATGGTGGATAGGTTTTAGCTAGAGTGCGGTTAATATGTATCTAACTTATCTTATGTAAATTTCATTTAGAAACATGGTGAGGAATTGTTGTCCAGTAGATCTCACAAGCGACATGTGATCAAGGTTGGGAGCACAGTTCGCTTTTTAGTTAAGAGGTGAGAATTTTTGTTATGCATTTCCCTAGCACTGATAAGTAACAATGAATGTCATTGACATTATCTGCAATACAAAATTTTTAACTTTCAAGTTCTGTTTTTGAGCTCTAAACAGTTCTTTGTGGTCCTTTTGAATGTGGCTGATAGTAAATTTCTTTTTGTAGCTTTGATGAAGAAATACTACACATTTCAGGATCCCTGATTCCATCCCATACTGGAGGCGTTGATTGGTTGGATAAAAATGCGGAAGAAGGTTCACAATCAGAGAGGTTTGAAACATTGTACTCTTATTTATGTGCATTAACTTAAATGTGTGGGTCTATTCAATCTCGAATTTGTAGGAAAATCACATTGATTTAGAAACTAGGAGGAAAGCACACTAACAGGAATATCTATTGTAGGAGCATCAAGAGAGAAAGGGAGACTAGTAAGGTAAAGGCAGGGCTTGATTCAGGAGCCTGTAGCGAAGATACAACTATGAACAGTGAGCGACACCGGTCAAAGAAGTCAAAAAAGGGAGACTGAAAAAGTAAAAAGGCAGAGCTTGATTCAGGAGTCTATTGAAGATACAACCGTGAACAATGAGCAAAAACTACGAGCGAGGTGTTTGTACTTTTGCTTGTCAGTTTTGTGTTATTAGCTGTTGTAACATCTCATCCTATGTAAGGATAGACCCTTCCTTGTTCTCTTCCTAAATTTTACATGGTATTGCCTGTAAAAAAACTCGGCTGTTGCTGTGTGCAGTGATGCAAACTAGATTTGGTTGGTTGGTTTGGCCAACTGATATGATTTTCTCTGAGTCCTGAATCTGTCCAAATGTTTGTAGGGGTCGAGTTGTTAGTCAAGAATTGGGGGAGATACTATAGATTTGATGAATGTCTTATGAACTTGAATAATTCTGTCAGGTTTTCATACTACCAAAATCGTGTTTATGATGATTTTATTTTTACATGGTAACTTGTTTTTCCTTTTCTGATCTTGTTTTTCCGCTCAAATTCAAATCTCTGTTAGTGTCTCAATGACCAGTTCTGCATCGGCTTCAATATGGATTTCCCCTGATTCCTAGCTTTGGCCCACTGTAAAGCCTTTCGAACAGCCAAGGCCCAAGCATTCTCCTTGCTCTGAACTCGGAGCACCTTCGGTATACGTTCCTTTGATGCTTCTGCATTGTCCTGTATGAATACGGGACACCAAAAGTTATCACGCACGATACCATTATTATGGGTCTTCTCGAAGAAATACATGTTGAAAGCACTAGAGTTTCTTAAAGAAATGCGCGGAAGGAAATTTTCACCGGGCAATGCTGTAAAATCCCTGTTAATCAATTCATCAGATTTTGTATGAATTTACCGGAAAAGAGGATATCTAAATTAGTTAGAAAAGAACTACAAATGTTCACTCTAGATATCAGAAATGTCTCCTCCACTTGATTCTGGTGGGACAAATGGAAGGACAATAATAATGCTCTCAAAATAAGATATCCATGCCTTCACAAGTTATCTCATAAGCAACATAAATTCAAAACACTGTTCATAATGGGTCATAGAATGTGCAACTTTCAAAGGAATCTAAAAAAAAGGTAGAATTAGAACAAGTAGTGGAGATTTTTGATGCATTGGGCTAACCTCCAACTATGAATTCAGAAGAAGATTCAATTAAATGGGATCACTCTCAAAGGTTCACTACTAAGTCATGTTACAAGTAGAGTACATGTACATTTGGATCAAACGTGTGCCCTAAAGTGCATTATTTTTTATGCAACGGTGTAAAATGCAATTCCCACAACCGACAATTAGGTTAGAAATACAACTTGTAGTGCTGATTTAGAAACTGTCACCCGTCTGTTTTTTCACTACAGTTTTGTTTTAAAAATCTGAAATTACTTCATCGGATACAATAATGTCAAATCGGTTCAGGATGAATCTCTCGAAATTCAACTGCAAGCTTAGAGTTATAGAAGAGGAAGAAACATAGACATAAAAATCTGGCCCTTAGGCTAATATGGCTAATAAAAGACCCATATCATAAGCAGTTTTAATCTATGTTAATCATGGATTATAACCCGAGTCTCGGATTAGCTTTTTTATTTTTTTAAATACAATTTTAAATAAAAATAAATAATCCTATCATTACTTAGATACTCAGATAGGCAGCTGATCCAAATAGATTAACCGTCCCACTTTCTTCATTTCTTCAGTTGGTTTTCAACTTGATTTTTCTAATTGTGGAGAGTATTAGTTTAGACTTTTGACTTCTAATGAGTTGTATTTTAGAGTAGTTTAAAGTCCAGTGTCCCTTTTTATACATGATGATATAGCTGTACTGTATTAGTTTATGGTAATCCTCTACCAAGTCGTAGGGGCATCTAACTACAGATTTGTACATTTTTATTAGTTCATGTTCGGATTTAATAAGCACCCTTTCATCCACTTGCTATACATGGTTCGGACTACAAAAACAAACATATATTGAGCTCCTCGGAATTCAAGCAAAGCCATGGCTTCTCTTTATCCTCTTAACTGCAATGCTTCTTCTAGGGGTGTATCGGCAAGCCGTTCCTTTCAGAATCAAAATAAAACACAAATTTCTGTGATTAGGAAAATTAAATATAATTATCCTCGGGTTATTCAGGGTAGAGCTAATAAAGATCAAGATAGAGAAACTAGCAATTTCATTGATAGAAGAAATATGCTCATCGGTTTAGGAAGTTTGTACGGTGCAACAACAGCTGGGTTGGATGCCGAACATACGGCTACGGCGGCACCGATAGGTCCACCTGATTTATCAAAATGTGGTCCGGCGCATCTCCCGGCCGGTGCGGCACCAATAAATTGTTGTCCACCACCAGGCACGAAGATCATTGATTTTCAACTACCATGTTCTTCTTCCACTCCTCTCAGGGTACGTCAAGCTGCTCATTTAGTTGATGATGAATATGTCGCTAAATATACGAAAGCCTATGAACTTATGAGAGCTCTTCCCGATAATGATCCGCGTAGCTTCAAACAGCAAGCCAATATCCACTGTGCATACTGTGACGGAGCTTATGATCAATCTGTAACCGGTTTCCCTAAAATGGACATTTACGTTCATGGTTCATGGCTTTTCCTTCCGTTCCATAGATATTATCTTTACTTCCATGAGAAAATATTGGGTAGTTTAATTGGTGATCCAACTTTCGCTTTACCTTTCTGGAACTGGGATACTCCAGCTGGTATGAAATTGCCATCTATCTTCGCAAAGAAGGGTTCTTCTCTTTACGACGAATTTCGTGACGCTAAACATCAACCGCCATATCTACTTGATCTAAACTACCACCTTCACGTTGATCCTAATCTCCCTGCACAACAACAGTATACTAATAATCTTACTACGATGTATCGGCAAGTGGTAGGTGCAAAGACAGCAACGCTTTTCCTAGGATCTCCGTATCGAGCCGGTGAAGCAGAGAATCCTGGTGCTGGAACAATTGAGCATGTTCCGCATGGTCCTGTTCATAATTGGGTTGGAGATACAACGCAACCTAACCTTGAGGACATGGGTGACTTTTATTCTGCAGCGAGGGATCCGATCTTTTACGCTCATCATTCGAACTGTGACCGAATGTGGACTATATGGAAAGGTTTTGGAGGGAAACGGAAGGATTTTACTGATCCGGATTTCTTGAATGCTGCTTTTCTTTTCTATGATGAAAACAAACAACTTGTGAGGGTCAAGGTACGTTCAACTCGATCCCCTCGACCTTTTGCTTGTTTGATTTTTCACTTGCAAAATCTAGTGCCACGTCAGCTCGCACCAGTACATCACTTTGCTTGTAAATAATTTTCCTCTGGTACGCATGGTACGGCACATAAGCATTTTTCAACCTTTCAAGACGCCACAATGACGTGACTTGGCACAATTTAAAATGATGGGATGGGCCCAATTTGTAGTATTGGGATCGGAAATGCTAAACATACCGATAGGTTTATCGCCACAAAATCTCCTTACCGAAACAAATCAGGGGACCTACTTCACCGCTCCAAATCCCAATGTTTAGAACGTTTTTATTTTGTCCATCAGATCCCCTCTCCGGAGAAACTGCGAGATAAATTACGGTGAGTGTATCACTCCTCTATTGGAATAGGTAGCGGGCTGCTGGAATGGGAGAATAGGTCCACTATTTTTTTTATCTTTTTATCATAGGGTCTGGATTTATAGTTTCACGTTTGTCCCATCTCCGATTATCCCACCTTCAGTGTTCTCGTCCATTTTTTTTTTGCTAGGTTGCTAGGGATTACTAAGTTTTATAGGAGTTATCAAATTCCTTATTTTGAAGGATGATTACAAATTTCATATAATTGATCCGATATTGATAACTCTATGTAGAGTTTGATAGGCTCCTGTAGTAGCCTTGATTTTTTGAGGCTACAGCATTCCAAATTTTCCTGATGAATTATTGTTCAAAAATCACACATTCGTAGTAAATTACGGGAATCACCGAAAAGATATATCCGGTATTTTGTCGAAAATTAAACGCGTTAGTGTCGAATATTTATAGAAATTTAAGTAAAAAGCATTTACAACCATTTGAAAAGCTTAAATTCTTAGAAAATCATATCATTACAAGTTTACATTCAAAATGCTCCTTAAAATAACTAACGGTGCCTACCAAAATGAGCATCCAAATCCAATCTATTAAGAGATCTTTTTTTTCTTTCCAAATAATTCTTTTTTCCCTAAAATTTGACAATTATACTTCCTCCCCAGCAAAAAGCTACAGAAAATTTAATTGGAAATATGCCAGCATTACACTAGTAAACCACTCTTTTCACAAAAGAAAAATAACTAACTGAAGTCTTGCACCTAGAAATATATGTTGCTAACAATCAATCGGAAACATGCAGATTAAAGATTGTTTAAAGCAAGAGAATCTAAGGTATAAGTATCAAATTGTGAAACTTCCTTGGTTGCAAACAAAACCAGTGGCTCGTGTCGTGCGGAAAGTCAAAAAGAAAATATCATGGAAGAGGGCAGCACTGACAACAAAATTTCCCATATTCGATAAAGAACATAAAGAAGAAATACTAATAATAAGCGGCATTAAGCTCCATAGAGGTGATCCCATAAAAATTGACGTCTTTATCAACGATGAAGACGAAGTCGGTCCCGAATCAACTGAATTTGCTGGTAGTTTTACCAATGTCACACAAAAACATGGAAGGAAAGATAAGAAAATGATCAGGACTCACTTAAAATTAGGAATAACTGATATTCTTGAAGATTTACATGCTGAAAATGATGAAGATGTTCTTGTTACTATTATACCTAGGACTTCAGGAAGGAAGAAAGCAGTTGTCACAATTGAAGGTATCAATATCGAGTTTGCTTCTTAATTAACTATTTTGGGGATTAATAAATCTTTTAATTGTTGGGATTTCTTTGTCTATCAAATACTCAAGTAATCCATATTCCTAGACGAGTATATGTGTTTTTTTTGTAATAAAATCGTGGTCTTTTATGTGTTTGTGGTAAAAGTAAAACACTTAGAACATCCTTGAAAGAGTCTGAGACTCCGAATGTTATTATGCATAGTAGTGCTAAAACACCCTTGGATAACATTATCTATGTCATCTAAGGCCAAGCATTATGCTTGGTGTTTTCGCTTGGTTGTACCTTAGATATAGTGAAATTCAATTAATATGGCCCTTAGATTGGCTTTATGTGGTCATTTTTTTTCGTTTTAAAAAAATTGGGTTAGATTTGATCCACTTTGTAGCTAAGCGACGAGTTTCCGTTTGAAATATTACTTTACAGAAAGTTTCCGTTTTTTAGGTCCAAACAGAAACTCAGTTTCCGTGACTTTTGGATAGATACTCAGTTTCCGTGATTGATCTGATATTGATAACTCCATGTAAAATTTGATAAGCTCCTATAGCAGCCTTAAAATTTTGAGACTATGACATCCCAAATTTTCCTAATAAATTCTTGTTCAAAAATCACTCATTTGTAGTAACTTACAGGAATCACCGAAAATATATATCTGGTATTTTTCATCGGGCTAATGTCAAATATCTATAGAAATTTAAGTGAAAAGTATTTATAACCATTTGAAAAGCTTAAATTCTTCGTTACTTTCATTTGAAAATCAGATCATCGTACAAATTATACATTCAGAATGCTCTTTATAACAACTAGCGATGCCTACCAAAAATAAATATCAAAATATTATCTATTAATAGATTATTTTTCTCCAAAATATTGTCTTCTCTAAAATTTGACAATCATACTTCCTCCTCAACAAAAAGCTACAAGAAATTTAATTAGCAACATGCCTGCATTACACTAGTTAATCATCAATAAAGCACTCTTTTTTAAATTTTTTTTTTGCTTAATCATAAGAATTTTATTACCAAAATCAAGAATAAAGTTTGTACAATAAATACTTCTGTCTAGACAGGCCTAGACAAGAAGAAACTAAAAAACCATTAAAAAAAGGTATACTTGCAGTATCAAAATCTGAAGTATGACTTATCTTCATTTTCTAGCTCACCAAGAAACTCTGGTTTGTTGTCATAGTAAAAACATTCCCCTCTATTCAGTAGCACACCTCTCTTTGCCATTGTATCAGCTGAGAAATTTATTTCTCTGTAAGAATGTCTGAAAGATATTCTACTCAGATGTTTTCTTATTGCATGCCATCTATTATTCACAATCCAAGGTATCTTACCTGTATTGAAGGCCATTATAACTGCCTTGGAATCAAGGCTAAAGCACACATCCATAAAGCCTTTTCCCACTGCCCATTCACCAGCTATTATCAATGCCATTACCTCAGCCACATAATTTGTGGCAATTCTCAAACCACCTGACATAGCTCCTACATATCTTCCTTCACAATATCTACCGATAAAACCAACACCAGCTAGTCCAGGATTACCTTTAGTAGCACCATCACAGCATATTAATATTTGATTCAACTCTGGAAACTTGAAGAAACATTATTTCACCCTCTTGCTGAGCACTGGAATACAAGTTATACCAAAAGAAAACAATACTTGAAAATCATATAAACCACTCCACCTCTTACCCCTCATCCTGGTACTGCATTCCTTAGTAAAACTTAGTACTTTGCTTTTAACCTGTACCCAGTTTGGTTCTTGATCTTCATACATTTTTATGTTTCTACTAAACCATATTTCCACCATGGTAGTAAAAGTACTAATGAACCAAACTTGCTTAATAGCATGACTTTTATGCTTCACAACTTTTATCAGTTCCTCAAAATCAGAAGGAATAGGGAAATGAAAGATTTTACATAACCAGTGCCATATTTTTTCACTAAAGCTACATTTCCATATTATGTGTTCCATATGATCTTGATCTTTTCCACATAAATAACATTTAGAGATAGTACTAAAGCCTTTTTTCCTAACAGTTTCTTCTGTTGCACATGCTCCCCTAAGGATTTTCCAAACATTTAGAGATGTATATGGATGTATACAGGGATCCCATACCTTTTTGATCCAAGCAACTGAAGGAAATTTAGTCCTGATTAGCTGAACTGCATTGGCCACAGAGAATTGCCAAGTTAGATCTGCACTCCAAATTCTTTTATCAGCACCATCACCCAGTTGAGGTAAATCCTCCAATTAAAAAAACTGAAGCATTTCTGTAGGAATCTTCCATTTTCCATTGAGTATTAAATGTCCAACTCTCCAGTCTTGATGTTGTTGGATAAAGATGTTATCAGGATGTCTCTCAACTATAGGGTAATCAAATATCCATTTATCATTCCAAATTGATATGCTCTGACCATCTCCCACAATCCATCTAGAGCCTTCATGTATATCTTGAATTACCCACTTCAATCCAGGCCATATTGAGGATTGTTTGTATGCCTGACTCCATTCTCCCTTTTTATTCATAAATTTGGCCTTCATAAATCTTGTCCATTCTTCATCTTCAGTCATAATTTTCCACATCAACTTCATTAATAATGCTTTATTGATCACCTCCAACCTTCTGACACCTAAACCACCTTTAGAAATAAGAAAATTAACTTCTTCCCACTTCACAGTTACTAGCTTCTTTTCAGCAGGATCCCCAGTCCACAAAAAATTTCTAATAATCCTCTCACATTCTCTTATCACCACTTTTGGCCATTTGTAAACTGACATGGTATAAATTGGATAGATACGTAACACAAATTTGACTAGTGTAAGTCTAGAAGGAAATGCAAGTAATGTACCTTTCCAACTAGCAAGCATATCATGCATCATTTCTACAATCCCCCATACTTGATGTACTCTCACTCTACCAGGATTTAGGATAACCCCCGGATACTTGTCAGGGAACTCAGAAAGTTCCATATTCAAATACTCATCAACACTCTTTCTTCTAGTTTTAGATGTGCCTCCAACAAAGAATTTTCTTTTCATTTTGTTTATCACCTGACCAGAAGCATTTTGATAATTCATCAGCAACTCCATTAATCTATCAAGAGATCTTTTATGCCCATTGCAGAACATAAAGATGTCATCTGCAAATAATAAATGAGAAGGCTGACATCCATTTCTTTGAACCATTGCCTGAATTTTTCCTTCTTGCACCATTTGAGTTAAGTTTCTACTCAAAACTTCTTCAGCAATAACAAATAAAATGGGAGAAAGTGGGTCTCCTTTCCTCAACCCTCTTCCCACTTCAAAGAATCCACAAGGACCACCATTTACTAAAACTGAGATTCTAACTGAAGTAAACAATGTTCTCAACTATTTAATGCACACTTCTGAAAAGCCATATCTTCTTAACACTTCAAAAAGAAATTCCCAGCTTAAAGAATCATAAGCTTGAGATATATCTAATTTCAAACCAACATTTCCACCCCTTCTCCTTATATTCATTTCATTTATCAATTCAAATGCCAACACTATCTTTTCATGTATGGTTCTACCTTTAATAAAAGCCCCTTGTTGACTGGTAACCAATTTATTCACCATACTACCCAGCCTTGTAGTTATAATTCTAGTGATCACTTTGAAAACATGCATATTACAGATTGCTCACTACCCACTCTTTTCAAAAAATAAAAATAACCAACTGGAGTCTTGCACTAAGAGATATATGTTGCTAATAATCCATCGAAAACATGCATATTACAGATTGCCTAAAGCAAGGGAATCTAAGGTATAAGTATCAAAATGTGAAAATTCCCTGGTTGGAAACAAAATCAGTGGCTCCTATCGTGCGGAAAGCCAAAAATAGAATACCGTGGAAGAAGGCAGCGGAAACAACAAAATTTCCCATGTTACTTGATATGGAATTACAAGTTTTGGTTAAAAGTCCAAACACAAAATCATGAAGCAAAACCGATAAAGAAGATAAAGAATAGATACTAATAATAAGTGGCATTGAGTTCCATAGAGGTGATCCTGTAAAATTTGACGTCTTTATCAATGATGAAGATGAAGTCAGTCCCGAATCATCTGCATTTGCTAGTAGTTTTACTAATGTTACACAAAAACACGAAAGGAAAGATAAGAAAATGATTAGAACTCATTTGAAATTAGTAATAACTGACATTCTCGAAGATTTAGATGCTAAAGATGATGAAGATGTTCTTGTTAATATAGTACCAAGGACTTCAGGAAAGAAGAAAATGGTTGTTACAATTGAAGGTATTAATAATATGTTTGCTTCTTAACTAATCATTTTGAGAAATTTTGGAAATTCTTTGTCTATTAAGTATTCAAGTGGTTAATCTTCGTTGGTATTATTGTTTACGTATGTTTTTGATATAAAATTCCAGGATTTATGTGTTTGCGGTAAAAATAAAACACTCCATCTTATAAAGAAACCGTGTTAGTACGTATACCTTTAAAGAGAGTTTGAATATTATTTTACACTTATAGCCTGTTTAGATAACACATGAGAAGCTGTCTTTTTTACTTTTATAAGTTGAAAATCTATAAGTCAGCTTGTGTATCGAATTTCAAAACAACTTCTATAAGTTAAAAAGTTGACTTTTTGTGAAGAAAAATAGTTCTGCTTCTGACTTCTGCTTTTGGTATCCAAACACGTTATTATTGGTGCTAAAACACCCTTTATGCTTAGTAGTGCTAAAAAAAACCTTATGCCACAGTCCATTATTATTTTTAATTATTTTTTTTAAATTTTGATATCGATTAAAACATTATAAAAAACTAAAAGTAAACCATATAGACGACAAAGGATGTCCCAATATTAACACTATTTTCAAAAAACATTATATAACAACAAGCATCATGGAGTTGAAATCTCTATAATCTAAGCAAGCCAAAAGGAGACAAAAAGTCAATCTATATAACCCTTTACTATATTTAGGCGGATACTTAACTTCCACGTGGATAATGTTCGACAGAACTGTTTTTCTCCATAACTAAATTGTCTAGTTGGATTTGATTTGATTAATAACGCGGGCTTAAGATGAAAAAGGTCAAATACAATAAAATAATACTGGGCGGGAATTGGGTTTCCGCACAAAATAAATATTTAGTTTTCGTGGGTTATCTCATGTTTTACCAACACTACAAATCTGCAGTCTTCCACATCTATGGCTTAGAGAACCATAGTGCTTTCTCTAACAGTTTGGGTGATAAAAAGAGTATCATCCAAACAATCCGTACATGGCACCGTCTCTCTACTGTTTTGACTAGACCGTGGAGAAGTATGAGAATTTTGGGAGTCACTTCTCGCATAGTGGGCTTTTTTCAGCCACACTAACTTGCGCCTACATATTTTTACTTATCGTTTTTAAGATAAAGTTATTTGTGCGAAAATAAAACCTCGTTATTTTTTATTTTGGGGATGTTAGAGCACAGATCGGTTGAACCCCCCAAGTTTTGGTATGTCAAGATTGGTTGTCATATTTTAGTATCAAAAATCATAAGTCGCTTGATTAGATTACTACAGTCAACTTTGTTAGGTTAGAATATATAGGAAGTCTAGAAAGGTTGAGACATACAAGTATTACTCTGAAGACCTGAAGAATCCGAAGACGTATTGACATCAACGAAGAAATCATCCTTCCACTTGAGGTTAGTAATACATGACTTGACTTGTTTTCATTTTTATATCGTTGATTTCAAGTCGTTTAGATTGAAAACATAACATGCGAAGTTATATACATGAAACTTTAGTATTAGAGACTTGATCATGTTATTATGATCAAAGTGTCAAGGAAGAATATACCAATAGTTGTAAATGCTAAGTAATGGTATATTATATTGTGAAGTATAATGCTTATCTTTGAATTTCGTAATTACGATATCAACATAATCTTTGTAACTTGTTAAAAGATTGTGTAGTGAACTTAGGATTGATTTCATGCCTAGAAAACTAAGTTTTATTACATGAGTTTAAGGAAGTAGACTTACGAACTTGTTTCGTAGTTGAAAAAAGTCAATGAGATTGATACATGTGTATCTGTACTCCTTTAGGGAACTTAGTTAACCTCAAGCTAAGTTGAGGGAAGAATCATATTCTAGGAAGAATTCCTAGTTAGGGAAGAGTTTTGTTTTAGGAAATACTCTTAGTTTAGGAAATAGATTCCTAATAGAAGTCCTTGGTCGGTTGAGTACGATGAAGGTTATAAATAGAGGGCTTTGGATAATAGCTAAGGACAGATACTAGACATAGAAAACCTAGAGAAAGCTTGGAACAATACTTGTGCAAGCTTAGCAAACAGTTTAAGGTTAATCCACTGTTTAGAGAAGATTGTGAGCGTAACAAAGAGAGAATTGTAATCGTTTTATTGTTCATAATCCAGAGAAGATATTTTCTTCGAATTACTACTTGTGCTCTATTTTTCTAAGTTTCTCGTCTATTATTATTCTGAATTCCGCCTTTATAGTAATAGGTACCAAGGTATAGAGATCAATACGTATCAAGTTGGTATCACGAGCGAGGTTAGTTTCTAGGGTAAATCCATGTGGTTTATGGTTTTCACTAGATCTCTCTACATAAATCTTGGTGAGGTACTCGAAAATCTAGAAGAGGTTAGGAGAATAAGGGGATCAAGGATGACAAAGTCAGATGATGAACCTAAGCATAGCGAACCACAAACTATGGAAGAAAAGGTGGCTATGCTACAAACAGACATGAAGTCGATTAAAACCACCCTTGAAGAATTGACTGAATGTATTCGTTCTCATACACCCAAGCCGAAGAAAAAGATTACACCTTCACCTGAAGCTTCGGAAAAAGATGATTCGGAAGAAGAAGAAGAAGAAGAAGAAGAAGAAGAAGAAGAAGAAGAAGAAGAAGAAGAAGAAGAGGATGAGGATAAAGAAAAGAAAAGAAAAAAAGTGAGTTTCTTAAAAGTCCTACATCAACTAAACCTCATGGTAAGAATCTGAAAATTGATTTTCGTGTTGATATTCCACTTTACGTTGGGAGTGTCGATGTAGAAAAATTGGATGATTGGATTGAACGAATAGAGACGTATTTTTATTTCTTTGAATATGGTTCAAAGGAAAAGATTGCTTTCGCGGCATTGAAGCTACAAAAGCATGCTTTAACCTGGTGGAAAGCTTATCAAAGACAAAACCTAGGTAAGGGAGTATTGTCGTGGAAAAGATTCAAGGCAGTTGTAAGGAAACAGTTTTATCCAGTTGGCTACCTTGAAGAGAGATGGTTCAAGTGGTACAACTTGAAGCAGACTTACAACCAAACCGTGTAAGAATATACTTCGGAATTTCAGAATCAAGCTATGATTTTGGATTTAGACTTGGGAGATTATGTTATCTATATGAAATATATATCCGGGTTCCATGAGTATATATGGAAGGAGTTGAAGATGTTCTCGGTGGATACTATCTCCGAAGCAAGTATAAAAGATAATGCCATTGAAGGCAGGCTTAAGAAATCTGATTCAAAGGGAAATACTAAGGTGAAATCTGGAGGTACCACTGTGAAAGGAGCAAAGAAGAAGGGAAGTCTGGTGACAAGGAAGGTTTAATTTGCACCCATTGCAAGCAAACAGGTCACGTTGTCGACAAGTGATGGGTTAAGAACCCTCATCTAAAGCCTAAAGAGTTGCAGAGGAAAGAATCCAAGAAGGCAGCACTAGTCGCTCAAACTCCAAAAGAAGTCCATGGACTAACGGAACCCAATTCAAAGCTCTCTCTTATGATAGGGGGAAAAGGAAGACCTTTAAAAGATGATCTTAGGGAGCGACTCTTCACAGTGAAGATGCAAGTCAAAACATCACTAGTTGATGTTGTTATTGACCCGGGAAGTCAGAAGAATTTACTTTCACATTCTTTGGTGCAGAATTTAGGATTGAAGACTATCAAATATCCAAAACCATACCTTTTAGGATGGCTTCAAAAATAAGGGGGCTTACAAGTTTCATAGAAGCGCACGTTTAATTTGCTCTAGATGAGTCATATATTGACGAAGTTACATGCGACGTAGTTCCTTTGGATGTCTGCCAGGTAGTACTAGGTATTCCTTATCTATGGGATAGAGATGCAACTCTACACAGGAGGGAACAAAAGTACACCTTTACCAAAGATGGAGAAAGTTTTATGATTCGGGCTATAGATTCTCCTCTAGAGGGAGCAAGCTTGATTACAGCCACTCAGGCTAAGCGGTTGGTGAATGCTATCACTAAGTTCATTCTCCTTGTGATCCGTTCTCTTAAGGAGAAGCCGAGTAGAGTTTGTTTGGAAGCCTTGTCTGCACAACAAGAAGGCGACCTAGAAAGGTTGAAGTTGAAGTATAAGGATTTATTTTCAGATGTCACGGGATTACCGCCAAAAAGGAGTGTGGAGCATGAGATCATATTGACCGGAGAAAGTTCTCTTCCTAATGTAGGTCTTTATCGCACAACCGTAGAGGAATCTAATGAGATCAAGAAAAAAGTCCAGGAACTTCTAGAATTAGGAATGATAGTGCCAAGTGCTTCACCTTGTGGATCAGCGGTATTGTTAGTACCAAAGAAAGATGGAGGATGGTGTATGTGTATTGATTATAGAGCATTAAACAAGATCACTATCAAGAATCATTACCCTCTACCTAGGATAGACGACATGATGGATCAGTTGGAAAAAGCTCGAGTCTTTACAAAGTTAGATTTAAAATCTGGATATCACCAGATGAGAGTTCGAGAAAATGATACATGGAAGACTGCTTTCAAAACCAAACAAGGATTGTTCGAATGGTTGGTGATGCCTTTTGGTTTATGTAACGCTCCAGCGACGTTTATGCGTTTGATGAATGATTTGTTACGACTTTTTATAGAAGATTTTGTGATTGTTTACTTGGATGATATCCTAATATACAACAAAACTTGGGAAGAGCATATCGTTCACGTTGAGAAGATGTTTAAAGTGTTACATGAAGGCCAGCTGAAGTTGAACAGAAAGAAGTTAGAGTTTGGAAAAGAGGAGTTGGTGTACCTCGGATTCATTGTTGGTGGTGGAAAACGGCAGATTGATCCAAGGAAGGTCGAAGTGATTACTAAGTGGCCTATAACTAGTACTGTAACTGAAATCAGGAGTTTCTTAGGGGCTTGCACATATTTGCGTAAGTTTATCCGGCATTTTTCGAATATTGCAGGACCATTACATGGTTTGACGGGAGCTAAGGAAAAGTTTGAATGGCAGCAAACCCATGAAGACGCTTTTCAGTTACTAAAAAGGAAGATTTCAGAAGCACCGGTGTTGGCATTGCCTAACTTACAACGTACTTTTGAAGTTGAGACCGACGCTTCTAACTATGCAATGGGAGGAGTGTTGCTACAGGATGGTAAACCAGTGGAGTACCATTCATAATTGTTCTCAGGTACTATCAAGAACTACGCATCTTATGACAAAGAATTTTATTCTTTATATCAATGTATCAAGCATTGGCGAGTGTATCTCTTAGGTAAAGAAGTAGTGGTACATTCAGATCACAAACCATTGGAGTATCTACACGCACAGACGAAACTACAACAACCCCGACACATGAAGTGAATGTCTTACTTGATGAGTTTCAACATTCTCATTAAGTACAAGAAGGGAGTAACAAACAAGTTGGCAGATATGTTGTCTCGTCCACCAGTCCGAGCATTAATGGTGGCCATGAGAATTCATCCGATTGTTCCTCAAGAGTATGCAGAGTCATACACATCTAGCAAAGACTTCAAGAAGGTGTTAGAAGGTATAAAAAGTGGTTTGAAAGGCGAGTTTGAACTCCGAGATGGATTGTTATACAAAGGTCAGTTACTTTGCATTCCAGAAGATGGAGATCGTTTACAATGGTTGAGAGAGGCACACACATCTCTTCTTAACCTTCGTCGTTATATATTTTGGCCAAAGATGCAAGATGATGTGTCTAAGTTGGTTAGAGGGTGTAAGTTGTGCAGCACATCTAAACCTTCCAACAGAAAATGTGGGCTATATCTACCATTACCAGTTCCATCAAAGCCTTGGGAGAGTATTTCTATGGATTTCCTTGGTGGATTACCGAAGACCAAGTATGGTTATGATTACTTGTTCATTGTGGTCGACCGATTCAGCAAGATGATTGTATTAATTTCATGTATAAAGACGGTAACGGGAGCCGGTGCAGCAAAGCTCTTCTTTGAGCATGTGTGGAAGCATTTTGGTTTACCTACTTCGATTATTTCCGATAGAGATAGTCAATTCCTTAGTCATTTTTGGATTCTTTATGGAAGATGATGGACACGAGGTTGAAGAAGAGTACAACTTTTCATCCACAAACAGATGGACAAACAGAAGTGGTCAACAGGACTATGGTTCACATGTTAATGGGATATAATTCCAAGCATCCTAAAACTTGGGATGAGAGTTTACCATATCTACAATTTGCATTTAATAGAGCAGTTCATAGTTCTTCGAGAAAATCTCCTTTTGAGACGTAATATGGTTACTTACCACCTAGTCCTTTCGATCTAGTATTTTCTAGTGACACCTCAATGGGGGGAAAGGAAGGAAGTGAACGGCAAAAGGCACAAAAGTTCTTGGATAAGATATCTCAGATTCATGCAACTGTTGAAGCACAATTAAAGAAGTCACAAGCCAAATACAAAGCAAAGCATGACAAGCATCTTGTACCTTGTAATTTCGGTGTTGGTGACTTGGTATAACTAAAATTAAGTAAGGAACGACTGAAGGGGGAAGGTAAGAAGTTGAAGCCATTGAGGTATGGACCATTTCGTATTCTCGATCATATTGGTGATAATGCCTTTCGTCTGGATCTGCCACCTTATCTAGGATTTTACTCGGTTATAAATGCCGAATACTTGAAGTTGTTTGAACCACCATTACTAGATGATGACGGTGAAGACACTATGATCTTACCACGGGTAGAATACTTATGGTTTGAAAGAGAGGAATCACTCAAGAAAGACTGCGTATTGGAGCGAAGAGTGACTAAAACACGACAAGGAGAGAAAGAAGCTTTTCTAATTAGATGTAAAGGTCAAGTTCTTAGCAAGGACAAGTGGTTTAACAAGGAAAAATGGGCTCTCGAGTTCCCTAACCTTAATTTTTAACTCTCACAGGAGTTCAAGTTATTAAAAGGGGGACCCATGATACAGGTGTATCCGTACTCCTTTAGGGAACTTAGTTAACCTCAAGCTAAGTTGAGGGAAGAATCCTATTCTAGGCAGGAATCCTTGTTTATGCAGAATTCCTAGTTAGGGAAGAGTTTTGTTTTAGGCAATACTCTTAGTTTAGGAAATAGATTCCTAATAGAAGTCCTTGGTCGGCTGAGTACGATGAAGGTTATAAATAGAGGGCTTTGGCTAATAGCTAAGGACAGATACTAGACATAGAAAACCTAGAGAAAGCTTGGAACAATACTTGTGCAAGCTTAGCAAACAATTTAAGGTTAATCTACTGTTTACAGAAGATTGTGAGCGTAACAAAGAGAGAATTGTAATCGTTTTCTTGTTCATAATCGAGAGAAGATATTTTCTTCGAATTACTACTTGTGCTCTGTTTTTCTAAGTTTCTCGTCTATTATTATTCTGAATTCCTCCTTTATAGTAATAGCTACCAAGGTATAGAGATCAATATGTATCAGAGATTGACGGTCCGGTTTCCATGGAAGATCTAAGGTTGGAGCGATCCTCGCCTATATAAGGAATCAAGGTAGAATCGATCCTTACTTATATTTTGATTCATGGTAGCATCGATATATCACGAGCAGATTCAGTATACAAAATTATGTTATCTTTGATTTCAAGCACAACCGCACGAGCTAACAAGATCATTAACTCTTTCCCATACTATCATAGTATCTGGTAAAGTGGTATCCTACCATCAACGAAAACCAACTTATTTTTTTGCACGAAGTGCCATAGTAATACCTCTAACCTACGTGCCATAATTATCCTCTGACAATGAAAGAGAATAAAGTACAGCAGTACAACTATCAGAATGGTGGATTTCATATGGATCTCCGAGAGAAAGCTGAAATTTTTTACCTGCATATGCTTTCTCTAATCCAGATCCCATTGATGAAGATTTTGGTTCCGAGTCTCCAGAGTCTCCCATAGCATCAGGGAAAAGAAAAGCTATTGTAAAACCCTAGGTTATTTCTTTGATTCCAAATAAAGTTCTATGAAAAATATTTATATTGACTCGAATGAATAATTGCATAGAATTTACAAGGAATTTATAGTGTTACAGAGATTTCTAATAATAAAAAATATAAGTCTAATATGATACAAAGAATACAATATCTTAATACATAAAATTTAATCGGTGTCTTATGGTAACTAGAATTCATTAGCATTAGAATTCTTGCATCTCCATATCTTCATAGACTTGCTAGAATATCTTATATAGTTGTACATAATCTTGATAATTGGTTTTAATAGATGTACAAGATCTTGAGAATTATTCTGAGAATCTGTTGTATAAAAGTTGTGTACATGCACAAAATAGTGTGTGCCTGTACAACATTTCAAAAAGTTACTTTCTTAATGAAACCCAATAGTGTATAGAATGATATGAATATTACTATCAAAACTCAATGAAGATTACCAGTTTATAAGTATGTATTCAGGGATGGCATAGGAGAAGTACTCGCAGGATTATATCTTTGACTAACTACTAAGTTTTACTTATTCAATTCCTCTGAAATTTATTTGTCATTTTGGAAAGCTTTTAAATGCATGTAAACATAAATTTTAATATAGATTTTATATTACCGACTAGGTGGCTTCCCTCCTAGCATTATAACACATTAACACACTGATCATCATTACCCACCTCCTAAAGCTAGAGAGTGAATAATGATATTTGCTATGTACATTAGATATTGCACTTTAATAATAAAAAATAACTAATTAAGTTTTGTTACAAAATTTAGTAAACGGTTTTTGTAATATCTTCCAAATTCTGCAACTTCCTTGAAATTAATCTTCCAGTGTAACCTCCTCCATCTTTGACATGATATTCTACCACTCTTCCATATTCTGGAACGATATAAAATCATCAATATGTTCAATAGTTATCCCTTCATCAAATCAACATCTGTAACTAACTCCCTAACAGGTCTTCTTGGCCTCTAGCACTGAGATGCACCACTAACACCAGAGAAGAAAACACGAGTGAAATTAAACTAACATAATTATAACAAAAACAAAAACTTAATTGAAACAACTTTTTATTTTTAATTTTTACCTTGGGTAATCCTCCTGTATCGGATCTTTCCTTACTAGCATGTTGCATTGCACGGAGTATGGTAATTAACTGGGACTTGTTTTTTCTCCTCCAAATAAGTTTATGTCCAAATTGATCACTTTTAAGGAAAAGTTTCCTCCAGAACCTAAGCACGCAAGTCCTTCGATGCATTCCATTCCAAGTGGTGGTAGGTTACCTAAATTTGGAACTTGTCGTTGGGAAATTACTTGGTAGGAATCAACATGAATGTTATCCTCATCAAATATCGCTCTACAAAATGCATCACAGGTGCATTATTTTGGAACGATGCAAAAAGGATGACAGCATGTGCCTTGTTGGGATTATACTCTTCACAGGGTATAGAGAAAATGGACATATACAGGCCAGAACCAAAGGCATAGGCACCTAGGCGGATGCGTAGATCCCCACAAAGAAAGGCCATAAAATATTATATTTTTGAACAATTATTATAAACAATATTCTAAAAATGATCATGAAATATTTTGAAAATGTATTCGCAATATCTTAATGTATTTACATTGTGTATTAATACTAGCTTAATTATGAAATGTGTCTCATCTGTTAAAACAAAACATATTGAAACATAATAAAAAGAACCCATTAGGGAAAAAAAAGTCTTGAAATAAAATAAAACTAGAAGCGGATAAATATTTGCAAGAGGGCAAAAGTGAAATGATATTTATATGGAAAAACATACATACTCTTACATTAAATTATAACTATAATAATACCTAAGATTGTGGGCAAACACACTTTTTAAAAGTTTTATGTGTAAAATCTAATTACTGAAATATATGTGTGTACACTCTAATTTTTTTTAATAATCATTGTGTTTGTGTTCTAGTAAATAAATTACTTTTATCTTTTTGTTTCGGTTTGTTTCTATATATCGAGGTCGAATAGGGTAGACTTAAGATGTATTAGTAGATGAGTTTACATCAAAAAAATCCAAAAAGTTAAATCTTTACCAAACATGATGCTTTTATCTAGTTGAATTTAAAATTATATTAATATATATAGAGAGAGAGCCCTTACTTTTGTATTTCTCCTAAGGCTCCTTAAAAGTTTGGTACAGCTCTAGACATATCATAATTTTTGTTGAAGTGTTCGTATGCAATAAATTCGGCACAAGATCTTGGGGTTTGCTCCCCATCTCGTTCCACTGGAAAGGAAAATGGAGAAAATTAAAAGCAATCTTAGTATAACTCTTAGATACTAATAGAATTGGTGTTTATGTGTAAAGCTTAGAACTTTGGTGTGTATATATATATATGGCAGATTGGAGTAGGAAACTTATTAATATAATGAGGATTAACTTGCAATGTTTAATCTTACCTTCCGTTTCAAAAGACGAACTGCTAAGTCAAACCATGCCATATCTCTAGCACCAGTAGGACTCCATCTCACAGAGATTTTATCTTTTGCATATCTGTCATAGCTGGTAGTCGCTTTATTCCTGAAGAAGCGTCTACTTTTACAATATGCGGATATAGTAATTTCATTCTGAATCCATCTGATGCAAGATAAACTCCTGTATTGCTGCGTATTCCGATCACGGTGGTGCCATGAAATCTTATATGAACCCCCTTCATACTTACGTACCTGAAGAAGAAAACTAGTTAATTACTCACAAGATTCAGTCAAAGTATAAAAAAAAGAAAGATAATAATGACATCAATGTGAGCTCTATCTCTACATTTTACATATGCAGCTAACTCTAACCGAGATGTTAACCAACCCCTTAAACCCATAAATTGTCCTTTTTCTCTATAAATATTATCATACAAAAAATTACATTAACGAATAAATTTCAACAGTCAAAAAGAGACCAAATTACTTTCCAAGAGAACTAATATATATCACTCGGAGCCTTTTAATTTTTTCGAATTAATTCGTCTAATGGTCTAATTATATCACCCAGAGTCCCAACTATAACTTCCATGTGTGTAGGGACGATACCGTGACCTGTTGCTCGTTTAAGTTAGCCCTGAACCACTGAGCCACCTGTTCTTTGGTGATTATAGTGCATATAACTAAAATATAGTACATTTAAACTACAAAGCATGAATAAAAAACTTATTATTGTAACTTAATATATGTCAATTTTTTTGTGCCGCATTTTTATATATGAAACGCTGTAAATGCCGTTTAATACGCACATTTTTGTCGGTCCGAAAATTTTCGATCCGCCCAATTGCTTACTAGGCCCTCAAGTAGTTATCACCATTTCGGAAGAGATCTTGAGGTCAAATATTTACCCAAAATCTTGTAAAATAACACATATTTCTGTTGATTACACCCTAATTCAGTATCTATGAAGAGGTAATTAATGAGAAGATTGATTTCCATATTGTATTCAATCATAGACTGGGTATTGATTGTAAAACTTCGATATCCAGGGAATTTTGCAGGAACATGCTTATTAGTTTGCAAGATTTGGAGAAGCTCAACAACATTGAAAAAAATCAATTGATGGGATGGAAAAATTCGATGAAGATTCAGATGATGGAAATTGGACGGAGTAAGAAGCAAGGGGTACTATCAGTCTCTCTAAGGATGTCTATCCAAATTATAAAGACTCGAATGTTTCAATTTCTCAGACTGATGCTTCTAAGGTTCTGGTTGTTGTTAATGGACCATAAAATCCTTTGATGGAACATATGAGGGTTGTGAGATGATTTACAAATAATAGCAATTCGTAATGCAATTAGGAGGAATCATGCATCAATTATGTCAATTTAGGAAACAAAAAAAGAAGTGATAGGTGATGCATTAGTCATAAGATTGTGGTTAAGTAATGGATGCGACTATATTTTCTTGCCATCGAAAGGGCGTTCAGAGGGGATTTTATTCATGTGTAATAGAGCATTTCTGGCTATGGAGGATAATCTGGTTGGTGGTTTCTCTGTTTCAATTAAGTTTCGAAATGTCTCTGATAATTTCAGGTGGATTTTTACGGCAGTATATGGTGTATCTAACGCAACTGATTATGCTCAATGCTGGAAAGAGGTGGATGATATTCGTTTGATTATGTCGGATCCTTGGTTGATTGGGGGTGATTGGAATTCAGTTCGATATTCCAACGTCAGGTAGCTATTATACATGGACAAACTCGCAAAATCCTCCTATTTCGGCCAAACTAGATAGATTTATGTTCACAATAGAATGGGAAGAGAGGTGCATATCACTGGTGCAGTACAGATTACAAAGGCCAAAATCTGACGGCGTGTCTATTTTATTGGACTGCAATGCAGGTACAAATTATTAGCCACCTTTCCGTTTTGAGAACTATTATTTGAGTCATCCTAACTTCTTAGCGAACATGAGGATATGTGAGACAGTTTAACCTATGGCAGTCCAAGTTATATTACAGTTAAGAAACTTCAGGCACTTAAGTTCTTCATCAAGAAATGAGGTAGATAAACTTTTGGTTCTTTGCAAATAGAAGTTGACAATCTTGAAAAGTTGATTGATGTTTATGATAACTTAGAAGAGATAAATTTACTGAATGAAGAGGATTTTACATATAGAGAAATTACAAAAGTCAAACACAAACAAGCCTCTTTGAATCTTGCAAGGAAGTGGCATGCACGATCAAAAGGCCAATGGCTTGGGGATGGTGAAAGAAACTCTAATATTTTTCATAGGAATGCCTCTTACAATCAAAAAGTGAACTCTATTAATTCTCTCTTAATTAATGGTGTTGTCAGTCATGATAAAAATCTTATCAATGAGGAATCTATGAAGTTTTATGAGAATATTTTCACTGAAAGAGTTATAGTTCAAGGCCTAGTTTTGATAATCTTACTCTTCCTTTAATAAGTATTCATAGCAGTATTATGTTGGAGAAACCATTTGAAGAAGAGGAAGTAAAGAAGGTGACTTGGGGTTTTGGGACTAATAAGTCACCGGGGCCAGACGGTCACACTATGGAATTATTCAAATCAGTGTGGGATGTAATCAAGAATGATCTGACGGCGGTAATGAGAGAATATGAAACTACATGCAGCTTGGATTGGCGTTTAAACTGTAAAAACATTCTGCTAATACCAAAATGTGATGGGCAACAAGTATGCACAATTTCAGGTCAATTAGCCTCATTGGTGGCATAAACAAAATAATCTCAAAAATACTAACAGAAAGATTGAAGTCAGTGATGCCTTCAATAATATCTGGATTTCAAGGGGGCTTTATGGATAGTCGGCAGATTTCTGATGGTATTCTTATTGCGTCCAAGTTGATTGATGCTAGAGAGACAGAGTGGGGGAGAAGTTGTTACTGGTTTGGTGATGAAAGTGGATCTAGAGAAAGCATTTGACAATATTAGTTGGTATTGTCTTGATTATACACTGTCCATATTTTATTTTGGCATGGTGTGGATAAATTGGGTTAAATGGTGTTTGTCGACGACAAGACTCTCTATGACAATAAATGGTTCTACCTCGGCCATGTTTAGAAGTGGTAAGGGCATCAAACAAGGATACCTAATCTCATTTCTCTTTATTATGATTGTAGAGTTTTTGTCTGTAATGACCAAGAAAGTTGCAGAATTAGAGCTCATTGATGGCTTCAAACCGTCTAAGAATGCAACGTCTATGAAGAACACTTTATTTGCAAATGACCTGATAGTTTTCTTGGATGACGATGTGTCACAAGTCCAAAATTTGAAGAACACTTTATTGGCTTTTGAATTGATTTCTTGTTTAAAATTCAACTTTAAAAAGAGTGCCCTTGCTGCAGTAGAAAACGTTATGAACACTACAGAATGTGCACTCATCTTTGGTTGCCCCATGACTTCAATTCCAATGAAGTATTTATTAGGGATTCCGTTCGGAAATAAATCCAACGTAATTGGAGTGTGGGATGTCATTTTACAAAGGTTCCAAAAGAAGTTGAGCTTTTGGAAAAGAAGATATTTATACAAGGGAGGTCGTTTAATATTAATCAAGCATGTTTGTCTAGCTTACCGATTTATTACTTATCATTGTTTCAGCTACCTGTTTCTGTAGAAAAACAAATGAAAAAAAATATTATGTGGCAGTTTTGTTAGAGCATAGCTCGGTTGAACTCACCAAGCATTGGTATGTCAAGTTTGATTGTCATATTTTAGTATCAAAACTCATCTAGAGTCGCTTGTTAAAATACTATAGTCAAATTCGTTTAGGTTAGACTAGAAAGTCTAGGAATGTTGAGACATACAAGTATTACTCCGAAGACCTGAAGAATGTGAAGAAGTAGCGAACTACAACGACCACATCATCCTTCCACTTGAGGTTAGTAATAATGACTTGAACTTGTTTCATTCCTAACGTATATTTCAAGTCGTGCTATATTGAAAACATAATTGCGAAGCTGTATATACTGTACATATTGTATAATACTCTAGTGATGTGACATGATCATAATAGTATGATTATAGTATTATGGAATTAGACTACGAAGTATCACGCTTATCTAGGAAACAATGTTTTACATTCGTTTAAAGGAAGTAAGTTCATAAACTTGTTTTGTGAATCGAAAGGGAAATCTCTAGGCTTATTGGTATTGTTATTCATTGCAAATCTATTTTGAATTACCAATATGTGTGTTTAGTATAACCGTTCATAAACTTGTTTATGTATCTTGGTAAAACTATTCACAAGGAATGACTTATGTATTGGTATGACTTTTATTAGTGAAACCGATCTTAAGTAATCACTCAAGATGGTATGATCGATGCCTTGTAAATGACAACTTTTATCTAGTCATTGGGGAACCGATCCTAGTAAGAGGTGCAACAAATTTGCAAGAGGGAATCGATCCTTGTAAGAGGTGCAACACGTTTTTAGTATATGGGGGAACCGATCCTATGAACATGTGCAACAAGTTTGTAGTTTTAGGGGAACCGATCCTACGTACATGTGCAACCGAATATAGGTAGTTACCATAAGTTGTGGGGAACCGATCCTAGTACCTAGTCAACCGAATTTTGGTAACTAGCGTGACTATGCACAATACTCACATGGAGGTAGAAGCGAACTTGTTTTGGTAGAACTGAGAAACCCATAATTGGTGATTTGATAGGATAATCAATCACATAGTTCTTGGAATTCAGAAGAACCAATTATAAACTTGTTTGGAAGTGTGGCAAATCGTTTCCAAGATTGTAAGTATGAAAAAGGACTTACAAAGTAAAAGATGTCGACATACTTTGAACATGTGCAGTAACTCTTATCATTAATTGTTCAAAGATATTCCTTAATAGCTAAAGGAGAATCCCGGGATCGAAATAAATTGAGAATCTTTTATTTAAGGTTTCTTAGTTTTTATATGCTATTTAATCTCCAGCAATTAAATGTATATCTTTAGAAAATAATAATTAGTAATGTGCATTTACTGATTATAGATTTTTCTATTGAGATTTCGGTGAATATTTGGACAATGCATTTCCAGGAATTATGAAAACCGATTTTGTGTTTATTGCATATCTTTGAGAATATTCGGTTTTGGAAATTCCTTGGTGTCCAAACTTCCTTGTCTATAAATATTGAAGTTTGCATTTATAGCAAACTAATCCTCAGAGCCAGCAAAACTACCAAGTTGTGTTGTTACTGGTGGAGCCGCCTATCCGGAGAGAAAAGTAACCTAATTAGGAGAAATCTCTTACGTCCGCTCAGTTTAAAGACTTCTTTGGGATTGAGAAGCTCTATTAGTACCGTTGGTGGGAAACTAGATAATTGCGGTTTATTATTAGTTTTTGATTGATTTGATTGACTAACGGTTTTTGAAATTTGATTGCACCTAGTTTGTTTATGCTTGAGAATCTTCTCTTCTGATATAAGATTCACTCAAACTAGATCGAAGTTTCGACGGGGATCTTTAGACTGTTTGTAGATCTAAAAACGGCTTGTGATAATCCAACGTTAACAGACTCCGTTTTATGTGTGATTGATCACAAGAGATTCAAGTTCATTGTGTGCAGGTGCTGATTGAAGGTTAAAGAAGATTTGAAGACAAAAAGACTTTTTGGGTTCATAATCTTTGGTGTGCACAATACTTGTTTCGACTGGAAAGGGATCCAACTATAATCGGTTTATCTATGTGATAGATTGGATTGATTAGTTGAGTAGATCGGCATCAATACACTTCTTTGTGAATAATAGTACTGATTGTATAGTCTAACAATTACTTCGGTAGTTGTTGAGAGATTGATCTAAGGACCCGAAAAAGGAGTTTATTGGTTAAACTGAAGAGCCTTTGTCAGACTCAAATCACGTTGTTTGAAAAGAGTTGTTACCGAACAGATTTGTTGTTCCTTTACTGTTTGGAATACGCACCAAATTAATTTTTCTAAGTGCGTGACTTATTAACAAGTTGGAGGCGCAGGGATACTGAGGAAACTAGGTGAACTATAGGTTTAGTTGCTTGGTCTCAACTATACGAAGTTGGTTTTATTTTGTATAGCGGCTTAATTCTGAGAGTATTCAATTCTGGACTAGGTCCCGGGGGTTTTCTGCATTTGCGGTTTCCTCGTTAACAAAATCTTGCTGTGTCATTTACTTTTATTTTCCGCAATTATAATTGTTTTTATTATAATTTAAAGTAAATTACACAAACGTTCATTCCTATTTCACTTGATAGAAAATCCCTAGTGTTTGGGTAAGTCCGAACCTATTATCAAGTAAACATACTTCGTTGTTGTATTGTCTCGATCTTATATCCATAGTCAATCACACAAGTTATCTTGTTGTCGTATTGTCTCGATCTCGTATCCATAGACGATCACACGAAGTTTGAACCGATTAGTTGTATTGTCTCGACTCAGTCTATAGACAATCACTTTCGGAGAAAGGACTTATAGGTGGAAAAGTCTTAGATTGAGGTATATTTGGGTACCCTCATCTTTTCAGTAACCGATCCTAAGTAATCACCATGGGATGGTATGATCGATCCTTGTAGTTGGTGTGACCAATCATTAGTATGTGTAATTGATCCTTGTAATTGGTGTGACCGATCACAAGTAATACCATGTGTATTTGGAACTGATCCTTTTAACTGGTGTAACCGATCCTAGTGACTGGTGTGACCGATCACAAGTATTTCCATAATTAGGTATAACCGATCCTAGTGATTGGTAGAACCGATTAAATCCATGTATGTGATTTGGTATTTGATCAACCACATAGTAGTCTTGGAATATAGGTGAACCAATTCTAAACTTGTTTGGAAGTGTGGTATAACCGATTCCAAGAATGAAAATCCATGTAAATATGAAATAAGGATTTGCAGTGAAAAGATGTCTACATACTTTGAACACGAGTAGTAACTCTTATCATTTATTGTTCAAAGATATTCCTTAGTACTCAAGGTGATCCTGTGCCAAAATAAATTGAGAATCTTTAAATTAAGGTTTTTGGTTTTATATTCTTTAATTACCAACAATTAAATGCATATCCCTAGAGAATAAAAATTAGTAATGTGCATTTACTAATTGGAGATTTTCTATTGAGAGATTTCGGAAATATTGGACAAACATTTATTGGAATTATGAAAACCGAATTTTGTTATTCATTGCATATCTTGAGAATATTTTCGGTTTTGGAAATTCCTTGGTGTCGAAACATCCTTGGTCTATAAATACCTAAGTTTGCATTTCTAGCAAACTATCCTAAGATCTAGAAAAACTTCATTTCTGTTATTTCTGGTGGAGTCGTCTATTCGGGGAGGATAGTATCCTAATTAGGTGAAATCTCTTATGATCGCTCGTTTAAAGACTTCTGTGGGATCAAGAAGCTCTACGAGTACCGTTGGTTGGAAACTAATAATTGCAGTGTTATTAGTTTTCGATTTATTTGATTGACTAACGGTTGTTAAAACTTTGATTGCACCTAGTTTGTTTATTCTTGAGAATCTTCTCTTCTGATATAAGATTCACTCAAACTAGATCAAAGTATCGACGGGATATTTAGAACAATTTGTAGATCTAAAGACATATTGTGGTAATCCATTGTTAATAGACTCCGTTCTGTGCGTGATTGATCACAAGAGATTCAAGTGGTGTTGTGCAAGTTATTGAAGATTAAAGAAGATTTGAAGACGAAAAAGATTTCTTATTGGTTTTTGTATCTTGTGAATGTGTGCACAAACCTTGATCGGCTGGGATCCAACTAGAGTCGAATTTATTCGATTGATTAATTGCGTGAGATTGGCATTCTCAATAAATCTCTTTGAGACCTGTTTTGATTGAGTGCGAATCTATACTTAACTATTTCTGTAGTTAAAATTAGAGTGATCTAACCAGACAAAGGAGTTTATTAGATTAAACGAAAGAGCCTTTATCAACGACTTATCTATATCTTTAGCAAATATTGATTACAGTGGTTACCAACCAGATTATTCATTTGCTGTTTGGAATACGATCCAAAGGACTTGCTATTCACGTGCGTGACTCTAGAAGTCGAAGGCCCAGGGATACTGAGGGAACTAAGTAGCTAGGGGTAGTCTGCTTGGTCTCAACTATACGAAGTTCGTTTATATTTTGTATAACGGCTTAATTCTGAGAGTATTCAAAACTGGACTAGTTCCCGGGGGTTTTCTGAATTTGCGGTTTCCTTGTTAACAAAATCTTGCCGTGTATTTTACTTTCATTTCCGCATTATAATTTTTTATTATAATAAAGTAAAATACACATACGTTAACTCCGTTATACTTGATAGTGATCCTATAGAGTTTGGTTGTTACCGAACCTATTATCAAGTAGCACACTTTGATTGTCGTATCGTATCGATCTTGTATCCATAGTCAATCACACAAGTTATCTTGTTGTCGTATTATATTGATCTCGTATCCATAGACGATCACACAAAGTGTGAATACCGAAGTTGTTGTAGTGTATCGACTTTGTCCATAGACGATCACACTTGGTAAGAGGACTTATAGGTTGAAACAAAAATATTATGGTGTATTTAGGTACCCTCGTCTTTTTAATTGGTATCAGAGCAGGCAAACACGAAAAAAATATAACAATCTGTGTTTGGTGCGATCTAACCTATAAGAATTGAATCAAATTGATGATTCGGTTAACGTAGTAGCAGGATTTGACTACTTCAAAGAATCATGGTAGAAGATGCGAATGAAGTATATGATACTCTTGTTCCTAAACTGGTTAGGAATTGGGATTATGTCTATGTATATCTTGGTCAACATACATAATCCTCGGTTGTCATAGAATTGTATCTCATGGTATTGAATACTAACAAGTTTAGTAACAATGATACAATATTCTATGTGACATGTTTTATCTTGAAAAAGCATAAGATTCCACATAAGATTTTTCTATATATGAACCATGACTATTTTGTTCTTGAAAAATCTGGGATCTTAAATATATTTTGGATTGGTTACCCAAATATATATGTGTACATTTTCAGATCTAAGACTGTTAATGTATCTCTGATTAGGATACGATTCTGGAAACTTTGTGATTATACAAAGAATGATTTTTCAGTTAATAATTCTATTAACAATGAATTGCTTCATACACCCCACAACTTTTTTAATGAAGCAAGTGATCTTTTAAAGTATTACTGGATTTGTGATTCTAAAGATATTCTTTATAAATATCTTGTTATGTTCAATTGTGTTTTTGTATACTCTATTGGAAAATTCTTGAATGAATTTCAAAAATTATCAAGTCCTGGTAATTATAAAGTTAACAAATACTTGGACATAAATATAGAATTGATCCATAATATAGATTTGGTCCAAGAAAAATCGGGTTTTCCAAAAGAAAGACGTAGTTGCAAAATCGGATTTGTTTCCCCACAAATTAAGGTTTCCGATTTTGAAATGATTTCCTAAAACTAATTATTTCCGAAAATTGATATCTTTACTCCCTATAAAAGAAGATTATTTTTTGTTGTTTTTACAAACATCCTGGGAGAAATTGTTCGGTAGGGTTTATCATATATCTGAAAATATGAGAAAGAGGAAATCAAGAAATAACAAATCTTCCGATGATCGTGTTAGATACGATGAGATTGAAAGGATTAGATTTCCTTACAAAATAGAAAATAAACATGAACTCACCTCCTTTGTTGATAGTTCATGTTTTGAGAAATACAAAACTCTCAAAAGAATAGAGTTTACTGCTGAAAAGAGATTTGATCTAGAAGTCCAAGATAATGATTATGTGAAGTTTGTTCAAGATCGAAACTGGGGAAAGCTTTTTGATTTTGAAAAATATTCACCTGACTTGGTAAGAATTTTCTATGCTAATATTCACAATATTGATCATGAAAAACTTACCTTTGTTACTCTTGCTGGTTGTGGTATTTACTATGTCAATCGTAAGACGATTTCAATCATCATCAAGTACAATGTGGAATGTAATCACATGATTACCGGAGTTGAAATTGAACATGATACCATGTCAATACGTCTCATTGGAAAAAAAAATAACTGGGAAGAAGGTAGATTACCAACCAAAGATATACCTTTTTACTTAAGGGTTTTCGGAAAACTTGCTATAGCAACTCTATTTCCAAGTACAAGAGATAAGTCGGTTTGGAATAAGGATTTCAGAGAACTTGTCTACTTTCTGTTGAAAGGAGATTCACAAATCGATCTTTGTGGAATCATTATCAGTCAAATGATCAAGATATCATACTCTATTTCATCTCCAGGAATCAAGAGGCATCTCGGTTTTCCATGTATAATTACCAAAATCTGTGAAGTAAGTCACCGGTTAGTAATTTCAAAAACCCCTTATCTAGATTTTTTTTTTATAATGGCTAAACAACCCTCATTTTAATTAGTGTTAATCACTTAATTAGATTAGCTAATCTATCATTAGTTATTAGATTAGATTACTGGTTTTGATTTATTTTTAGACATAGAAAATTAAAGTTGGTGTTTTGGGTTTTGTAGGGAATGAGAGTAGAAGGAAAAAAGAGAAGAGGATATCGATTTTTTTTTTTTTTTGCATAAAACCTAGATTTCGATAAACTGAACTAAAAATAATTGATTTCAGTGAGAAATTTCAGGTAAGTGATGATAAAGAAAAAGAAATATGTTAAATCACGTAAAAAGACTGAAATTTTTAGCTTTCAAACCAGTTTACATTTGAGTTTTCTCTTCGTAACCAATCGTAATAAAAATTTGCGGTTAGGTCAAGATGAACTCCTAACCATAACTAATTTTTTTCTGGGAGAAATCTAATTTTACGGTTGGGTATTTAAAAAAAAGAAACCGTAAATCTGTTTACGGCTGGTTAAGTTATTATTTTACTAACCGCAAATATTTATCTTTGTACTGTTCTTGATCTTTCTCTCATCGATATCCTTCTTCATCACCGTGTATTGAGAATTTTAGTCTTCCCCGAAATCTAGTAGGTACAATATTTATATTACTAGTAACTTTGGAAGATAAAAAGAAAGAGTTTATATTTTGAGAAATTACTTAACGAGATTTCCGTGAAACAGAAAAATGTGTTTACTTTTACTAACAAATATTTTGATTCTTATTTATCCTATAAAATCTTAATCTTAAGAAATCTTATATTTACGCCTACACATTGATAAGCTAATAATGCAAATTTTTACCGGTAGTTAAAAAAAGAAACAATCGTAGCAAAACATCTGTTGGCTTATTTATAATTAAACCCAACGTCGATTTAAACTTCCAAAAATGTTATAATTCAAGATTTTCTATGGTTAGGTATCATTAAAGTTGGACCTAACCGTAAATTAGAATTTTTAACGGTTAGGTATTATTACAAACGAATCCAACCGTAAACCCATTTACGGTTACAAACCTAACTGTCACAACTATTTTTTTGATTTACGGTTATGGATTTTTAGTTTCCTAACCGTAACAGCTACAAATAACAAGTTTGCGATTAGGTATTTAAGAATACCTAATCGAAACGGTTCTACAAACCTAATTTTTTCGACTGATTTTTCGATCGATTTAACCATTCAAACATAATTGATTTGTTGATTACCATCAATTCTGTATATTTGTTTCTTCTGCATCTTTAATAGAGATTTTAGTCAACGATTATAAGTTTTTCGAATCGCCGATTAATCGAAGATGATGAAAATATTTCAATTGAAAAAGAATAAGATCATATTTTTGAATTAGAATTAGAATTAGGTTTTGATTTTTAGTTTTAGTTTTTTAATTTAGACGAAGGGTAACTTAGACATTTACTATTGCATCAAGACACACCATAACCTATTTTTTAGTTACTAGGAATCCATGTGAAGCCTCTCTATTGGAATGTGAAGCACCTATAATAGGTTTCAAAATAAAACACAATGTCATTTTTGTCACGTGCAAATGCACATGTGTTCTGGCTTTAGCCACTTGACAACTTAACACCAGCTAGATAGAAAAAATGCCGATTAGGACATGAATATATTTTACTTTTACAAATGATGGACATGTATCCACAACTTTTCCAAATTATAGTGGCAACATGGTCTTCATATCCTTGTGCATTGTTCTGATTACCGTAGTAACCTGTTGAATTTGGTCATCACTTGAACATGCTGACAGAAGAACTTTTGCAGTACCTCCATCTGGATAACATCCAGCATCAATCATTTCTTCAAAAATTTCTAAACATCTCAAGTACTGTTTCTTCTTAGAGTATGCTCCCATTCTTGATGTCCATGTAACCACATCAGGTACCAAATTCTTACTAGGAAGAGATCTAAACAGCTCCTCCATTCTATATAAAAAACCTGCTCGACCATATACATTAATCAAGATGTTATAGGTGCTTATGTCAGTCGTATACGGCCCATTTTCCATTGCCTTCAAAACCTCTTCCATTTTCGATAAATTACCTGTTCGGCCATAGCTGTTAAGCATGCTGTTCAAGACGTATGTGTCCGGTTTGAGCCCAGATTTATGCATTTGGTTCACAATCTCTTCACATTTAGCTATGTTTCCAGACTTTGAGTATGCTGACAGGAGTAGCATGTGAGACTTCATTGTTGGGGCCATTCCGTGTCTCTGTAGTTCTTCGAATATTGCTCGGGCATCTAGAATTAAAAAAAAACATGAATTTTACGTACAATAAAACTTTTTTAATATGATGCTCGATAATATAATATTCTCATTAAAATAATAAAATTTTCTGGTCCTGACTTCGGCTCTTGGTGTTAAAATAATAAATTATATAAATCTTTTTTATGAAACATTCAATAATATTATAATATAATACATTTCAAAAGTTCTCCTTAAAACTAATAGGTCCTAAATATTATATAAAATAATAATTTATTAGAAAAATAAAAAATGATTTTCATAATATGTTAAATTGAGTTGTAAATTATGTGTTATTAATATATCAATAAAATAATAAATTATTAGATTATCGATTATATAATATCTCTTTAAAATAATTCGATTAAGTTGTCCCAAACCTATTATTTTAGAGAAGTTTTACACATACAAATAAGATAAAAGAAGGTTGAAATTTGAGATGGTAAAACAGATTTCAATCTTCTTAGCCAAACACAGTAGCCACTGCAATTGTGGATTTTTTTTTTTTTTGTCCTGATGAGTGTTAGGATATAGATGAGTTTCAACCTCAACTTTTGGTTATTATCACCGAAAATTTTCATCAATCCACTCGAGATGCATCTATTGAGCTGGAGCTCATATGAAGAATCTCTAACAAATGAAAAGACACAAACAATAAGAAATACTTGCTTAAAAAAATTACCCTCATGAAGACCAGCTCTCCCATATGCATCAACCATAATATTATATGAAGCTCTATCTGGATCACATCCCATATACTGCATGAGCGAGAATATCTCGGCAGCCCCCTGTGCGAAACCTGCACGACTGTTGGGGTAAGTGGATTAGCATTATATGGACAGTATTGTAAGTCAAAATGCATATGTAAAATACGTGTAAACCCTGCGGAATTTTGTCATTTCCAACACATGTTATATACACGCATAATAAGTAGTACCTGTAAGCTTCCATGAGTGCATTGTAAACATAAACATCAGGCTCATAGCCTTCTTTCTGTAGCTCCTCAAATATCTCTTCTGCTTTCTCACAGAGTCCTTCCCTTGCAAATGCATTGATTAACGCAGTGTACGTGCATATATTAGGCTCGCAGTTTTGACTGCTCATTTCCTTGAATACCTTTAAAGCCATAAAAGATCTACGAGCCTGCGAAAGGAAGAAAAAACAAAGATGGTAAAAAAAAAAACTGCATGTAATATGAACACGGTCACCATTGGTTTTTGATGGTAGTCAGCACTCGGCAAGATACATTTATAGGTGCTTATTGATTTTGCTAGAAACAGTTAGGTTTCTCAGATAAACGATTCTCCAGATGTTTGTCTTACACAAATAAAATCACCCATCCAAATGGTTCCGATAATTTGAACAGTGATAAAGTAAACTGAAAAGATAGGAAAGCAATTGAATAAGGGATCAAACATTCAACACACCTTCCCATATAAATTAATCATCATGGTATATGTATCAGCAGATGGCTGGCAACGATCTCTCTTCATCCTCTCAAAGATCTCCACTGCCTTTTTTGTGTTTCTTCCTTTTAATAATCCATCAATATAAGCATTGTACACAACCACACCTGAGTCAAAGTGCCGATTTCTCTACATGAATTAAATTTAAACACAGTTGTAAGTAAATAAAAAGCACTAAAGCTAATAATGTCATAGCTAGCTCTATTAAGGCTGTGCTTTGTATCGTTTATTATTGTGGTCCGTGACAAATCGTTTGGGTTAAGTATAAGTAGCAAGAAAGGCTGTGGATGTTCACAAGCCATGAGACTTCAAGAACTGCAAATATTCACAGCCCAACTTCTATCTATGAGTGCCCAAATTGCAGCTTACAACCATCAGCTAAGATTGATCCCTACAAAACCAAGGCATTTTGTTACATTTGCATTGTGAGAAAACACCGCCAGATATATACCAAATACAGACCTGACGAACGCCTCAAAGAAAAATATTTGCTTGAAAATGAGAAGGATATACATACTTGGGGGAAGTCCGTATTTTTGCATCTCAGAAAACACAGCTTCAGCTTTATCTAGCAACCCTGATGAGCAATAGGCTCTCAAAAGAAGTGCATAGGTATCTTCATTAGGCACTATTCTTGCATCCATAAGTTGGAGGTAAATTGATTCCGCCTTTTTGTATTGAGATTTATGTCCATAAGAATCTATCAGTAAATTATAACACATGATATCTGGCTGGAAAGAGCTTCTGTACAAAATCCATTCACACACCTGAAACAATGGTAAAGCGAAACCACTTCTTAAAACTATATTTTGTTACACAATTGGGAAAATAACAAACGAGGTCGATGTGCACAGTCCGTACCATGATTGTTGGATCCCATTGTTTGTTGAGACGAAGTTGAACGATTACATTTATAATGTCATCCCATGTAGTGTGAGTTGGACTAAGAGAATCGAGAGTGTTCCAGATTGTACTGATGCCATCTTCTAATTGTGCTTCGTTATAATTCTGCAGGTAGTTGAGTAGTTGCTGACCGGTGGGACTCATCACTGGGAATACACCATCTACAAACCCAGTCCCGTACTTCCATCCCCTTCCTCTCAGTGTACCGCCTTCAATGTAAAAACAGTAACACATATTCTTAGATAAATGGGCATGCATATATCATCAATTTTCCTTTAAGTGGTCACATCTAGCGCAGCCTCGACCAGAAGATGATTAATGTCAATTCTTTTAGGGCAATAACCACATCTTGCAATATCAGATAAACGGGAATACATATCGTTTAGCATCTAATTTATTGGCCAAGTGATACATTTTTTTAAATGTCACAATGTAGGCGCAACCTCGATCGCTTGAAATTTTTTGCAGAATGTGGAAAAAAATCTGAGGACAATCTATCTTACTGTGTAATGTATGAGTTGTTAGTTTTTCTTCCCTGTCTGCGTTATTTTGTGAATGAGAAATGTTGTTTTTTACAATTATTTCTAAGATTTTGGCATTATTAAAGCTATCTCTAAAACCGAAAGCCTCTCTACTGAAAAGCTCCCAATTAGGCCAGTAATTGACGCCTAGCTGATAGACCAAATAAGCACTTACAGTTTTTGTGTATGTCATCTCCTAAGTGATGTGCTGTCAGAAGCTCTTAATGGATTAAACCAAATTCCAAGTCATTCCCCCTGTTTAAGCTAGAACATCCTATCTAGAAGCAGCTGTATTTTGGCACCAGGGATAGAAAATGAATCACTAGTAGTAGTTGCACTCGAAGATAGAAGACTCAGCTCTTAGAGTGCATCAATTGTTGAATTTGCTAGGCTGTAGTGTACTACTACTAATTAAGAAACATGATGAAATAAATAAGATTAGTGTCAAGTGCGAATTAATCACATACCTTTCTTCCGGGACAACTTCTTATGATCAAAGCTTCTTAATTTCCCCCGTTTGTCGATAAAAAGTGAATCCCTCTTGGTAATAGGCGTGTCATGATCAGTAACTGTAGTAATACTAGTAGTTCTACTGTTATTCTTGCCGCGGCAACATATCATCCACTTGGTTCTAAAGTTAGTCTTCCTCCTTGTGCTGCTGCTCCTGGAGTCGAATTTAAGGGAGTTGCAATCAGAAAATCTACAAGTAAAAATGCCTTCCAACTCCATGATTCACCCTACTACATGCATCAATTTAGACTGAGAGGCAGAGCAAGAGAAAGAGTGTTGAATGATTTTGTTGGGTTATACATTATCTGTTGATTTTCTTATCTTTGAGGTGAGGTTGTGGTGCAGCTGGATATTCTTATATAAAACAAAATACTTTTGCCTCTGGAATACATATAACATATTTGTCTGATTCATGAAAATTTTGAAATTGGATTTTGTACTGTTTTAGTTTTATTTATTTTTAAAAAAATTAAATAAAGAATGGATTTGTCTTCTTCTGGCAATTCTTTTCCTGGTCATGACTCATGAAAATTGATGGAGTTTTGTTCCTGTTTCATATTTTAAGAGTTTTGAAGGGAGATTCAGTATTAAGAAACAAGGGATGACTCCTGAGAAATACACAGATGTACTGATGTTTTTCTATATAAAGGAACAACCAAGGAACTGGCATCTGATAGGGGAAGAAAGCATGCTGTCAGGAAATAAAATTCTCCCAAGAAAGTGAAAATAGCAAATCAAATACAAGGACCAAGATGGTTGCAGTAAGAAAGGAAGAGAAGAGATTGAGACTTACAATTATGCCAGCTGTGGCTGGTACTCACTAACACTAGCAATTTTGGGTATATACTTGCTAGCATAAGAAGTTCTGTTCCCATAATACTAAAAATTTGAACTCGACCAGCAGAATGAATCTCTCAAATACGTGCTCACCTTAAATGAACAGTTTGTATTTGCTAGTATAACCTGAGAGCTGGCCTTCAATAAAAACAAGCAAAGCATGTCCAGCTGATAATACTGTGAGTACCAAGGTTGTCACTGTGTATCTCGTCAGAGAGATTCAAATGCTGATAATATGCAGGCCAATAACGACCTACAGTTTTAAAATAGTGAAAGGCTGTCATTGTGTATCTCGTCAGAGAGATTCAAATGCTGATAATATGCAGGCCAATAACGACCTACAGTTTTAAAATAGTGAAAGGCTGTCACTGTGTATCTCGTCAGAGAGATTCAAATGCTTTTTCGAGTGCGAGCTGACGTTGATAAAAAACGAGCAAAGCATGGCCAATGATACTAACGATAGGGAAAACAAAAATGGTATTGACGCATAAGGAATGAGACATCAACCAATAATATTAGCAGTAGTTACTGTTTACGAAGCTAATGCAACTAAGCTAGTGTTGGCTACTGAATAAAGCTTAGATACATATGGATGCTATTCATCAGACTGAAATGATGCAACTTCAGATCTAACTGTATCAGAGTTAAACAAATGGAAAATTGACAATTGACGCAACTGCGGAAGTAGGCATAAAGTGTGTGAATAACCACAATTTAAGTGCAAACTCATCCATTTGGAGGAAGCTGCCAATGGAATCATTGTTCTGAATCCTGGTTGTCACCTGCAATGTAACTGGCTCATTATCCTTCCCATGGAGGTGGAAAAGTAGCTTGTTGATGATAAAAAATTAGGTTGGTTGTAGTCAATGACAGGATAAAAACGTAGAGACTGTTAGTTATCACAGAGAACTGCGCCTGATTGACTAACTGTTCTAATGAAATTTATCAACCGATGAAGACAAACTTCAGTATAGTTGCCTATTCAAAATTATGATTTTGCCTGCATATGCTTATTCGACTCCCATGTATAAAAAAATAAGTCACTACAGTGTACATCACCCCACTGAAACAAGATCGGGTCACTAACAAAATGCACAACAATATAGCTTAACCAAAAATAGAAAACCTATGCATATAGTTGGATTGATGATATAGAGACAGAATAAAAGTAATTTATATATATACATATATATTACTCACTAACAAAGTGTCAGTAACATTAGGTTCACATGAAGGTTACTTGTTAATGAAACCCATAAGTCTACAGAATGATGTGAATGTTACTACCAAAACTCAATGAAGATTACCAGTTTATAAGTAGGTATCCAAGGTTGGCAAACTCCTGTAACTCCTTGAAAGGTGAATTACGGCTTTCTGTATCCTTTAACTGACTTCATCGCTGGCAAAGCTACCATGTTCATAGTGATGCATAGGGCTGAATTCAAGACTGAACTTTCTTCCAAGGTCTCTCCATCCATTGCCACTGCCTAGAGTGTATATGTAGACTTCTAAATACTTGGACCGCGACATATATATTCCCACAACTTTGAACTCATTTGTTGCAGAAACGTTACCAAATCCGAATGACCAACAAATATACTCATCATATTCATCAAACAGGCCTGTCCTCATTTCTGGAAGCACAACATAGTCTTTGGTGAAAGGGTTACAAATACAAACAGGTCTTTCAGGTTCATCACTAGCAAGACAGATTAAACAATGCGTTACAGGAACCAACAATGCGACCCCCAAAATTTGTTGTTGAATTAAATTTTCTAATTCTATCAATGGGTGTTGTTACATCATGATTCTTACTAAATTCAAAATACTGAAAATTTCCATCCTCATCGAAAGAAAGAAAACCCAACTTACGAGAATTATCCTCAGCTGTAGATGTAAGTGCATCTGGGAGAATGATGGATCATTAGAAACAATATTTCTCCAAAATTTGTAGACTGATTTACAATCAAGAACCAAGTTACACGGCTTAATTTCTCTAATGCAATCTCGTACGGTAGTTTGTTGAAATAATCCATGAAATTCTTGTAATCTTTATACAGGGGAACAGAAATTTGTTACGGTTAAAAAATAGTGATGGAAAATGGGGGGTTTTCTACAGAGTTAGGGTTAAGAGAACTTTTAGAAGAGGTGGACGATTCAAAGAGCGGGATTGGAGCGCGGCTGATTCACACACTTTAAAGCGGGAACATATATATATACTGGACTGGATCAAGGTAAAAGTTACTACTCGGTAATTTCTTAGCCATACCGGGGTAGATATTTTGGGTAATTAAATAGTGGTAAATTAGCATAGGTCTTTAGCAGGGTCGAAAAATAAATAAATAACAAAGCTCTGCAGATCGGGGATAATCTATTTTGACTCAGTATATAAGTAGTTTTCAATTTTTCTTGTGTTCCGTCATTTTCATGATTCGACAATCTATTTTAACTCAGGATATACGTAGTTTTCAATTTTCCTTATGTTCCGTCACTTGCGTGATTTGACTTGATTTTCTTTGTTACATTTTATTTAATTTTTCTAGTTACATATTTATCGATTTTTTTTAATGTTAAGTATGAATTTTACTATTCTGAGTTTCAAAAGGTGATTCTTCGGATTGCTTGTTAAACTTATCCGTGAATATCAAAGTTTCATCCGCTTTTAATTTTTTCACAATTATTTTATTTTATTTTATCGTTTGATTCGTCTTATGGAAACTTAATAAATATGTTTTTTAGGTTTTTAGTTATTCAAATTGTTGATAGGCATAAATTTATTGGATTAGATGAATGGTTAGATACGTGGCCACGTGAAACTTATTTGTCCACGATTTTAAAGAGTAATTATTGTAATAATATTTTATTTCATCAGTTATAAACTTATAATATGAGATGGAGAAAATTCCATCAAAAAAATATATATGGAGAAAATAATTAGAAGTCGTTATTCATAGTATTTAGGTCTGGATTACAGTTTAAACCCAGTTTAGGTTTAAAATTGGATTATATGGTGTCATTCAGCTATTTCGAAAGGATAAAAATTTCACATGGTCAAACTAGTCTTTGGACGGTCAACAACCCTGATACGTCAATTATACCATCTACCACCCATATCCTAATTAGATCGCATGACCATTTTGCAAAATACATCTCAACCATTAGGGCAAGTGGTAACTTGGAATTGTACCACCATAAGACTTTCTTTTAAAACAAAATTTTCATTAAAGATCATTTTCCTATAAATAGGTGATATATCTATCTCAATTAAGTTAAAAGTAGATGCTCTAGTTTGAAGGAAGAATAAAAATGTCAAAGGTAAAGAAATTACCGTTCATGATGTAGTTGAGGGACCACTGTTTTACCCAAAAGGAAACTCCTTGCAGTCTTCCATAATGATGCATACTTCTATCCAACTTAATGTTCATTGAATACCTTTCACTGGAGAGTCAACAACAAATATGACACATACATCCAACTATGTAGAAAAAGCAATGGAAATTATAGAGATATAATTGGAAAAAGTAGTTCTGGACAGATAGTATTCGAAACACCTGAATAAAACATTAGACTCTTCGTAGAAAATAATGAACTAATCTTTGATTGAAAGCCAGGACCACTTTGACTGAAAACCAGGGTCAAGTGGAGTGACACTCGCCAAAGTCACCTGAAAAGACGAGGGTACCCAAATATACCTCAATCCAAACTTTTCCACCTATAAGTCCTCTTACCGAAAGTGATTGTCTATGGAATGAGTCGAGACAATACAACGAATCGGTATTCACACTTTGTGTGATCATCTATGGATACGAGATCGAGACAATACAACAATCAAAGTGTGATTACTTGATAATAGGTTCGGACTTAACCAAACTCTATAGGATCACTATCAAGTAATACGGAGTTAATGTTTGTGTAATTTACTTTAAATTATTATAACAATAATTATAATTGCGGAAAACAAAAGTAAATGACACAGCAAGATTTTGTTAACGAGGAAACCGCAAATGCAGAAAAACCCCGGGACCTAGTCCAGAATTGAATACTCTCAGAATTAAGCCGCTATACAAAATCAACCTAACTTTGTATAGTTGATACCAAGCAACTAAACCTATAGTTCACCTAGTTTCTTTAGTATCCCTGCGCTTCCGACATTCAATAAGTGCACGCACTGGAACAATTCCTTTGGTTCGTATTCAAAACAGTAAAGGAACAACAAATTTGTTCGGTATCAACTCTATTCAATCCCAGTGATATGAGTTAGACAAAGGCTCTTCTGTTTAATCAAATAAACTCCTTTGTCGGGTTTAGATCTATCTAACAAACAACTAACAAGTAGCCGAGTTTAGATTATGCAATCAATAATAGGATCTATCCATATTCTAAATACTGATGCCGATCTACGCAACTAATCAATCAAATCTACCAAAAGATAAACCAATTATAGTTGGATCCCAGCCGATCGAGTTTTGTAAACACCAAAGATTATGAACCCAAATCAGAAATCTTCTTCGTCTTCAAATCTTCTTAAATCTTCAATAAACACCTGCACACAACAACTTGAATCTCTTGTGATCAATTACACATAAAACGGAGTCTATTAACAATGGATTATCAAAAGACGTCTTTAGATCTACAAACCGTTCTAAAGATCCCGTCGACACTTCGATCTAGTTTGAGTGAATCTTATATCAGAAGAGAAAATTCTCAAGAATAAACAAACTAGGTGCAATCAAAGTTCAACAACCGTTAGTTAATTAAATCAAATCGAAAACTAATAATACTGCAATTATCTAGTTTCCCACCAATGGTACTCATAGAGCTTCTTGATCCCACAGAAGTCTTTAAACGAGCGGTCGTAAGAGATTTCACCTAATTAGGGTACTTTCCTCTCCAAATAGACGGCTCCACCAGTAACAACACAACAAGGTAGTTTTGCTGGCTCTTAGGATAGTTTACATGAAATGCAAACTTGGGTATTTATAGACCAAGGAAATTTGGACGTCAAGGAATTTCCAAAACCGAAATATTCTTAAGATATGCAATATTTCCAAAATCGGTTTTCATAATTCCTAGAAATGCTCTGTCCAAAAATAACCGAAATCCTACTAGAAAATCTCCAATTAGTAAATGCACATTACCAATTTTTATTTTCCAGAGATATGCATTTTAATTGCTGGTAATTAAAAGCATATAAAAATCAACAACCTTAATTAAAAGATTCTCAACTTATTTCGGTCCAGGATCTCCTTTAGCTATTAAGGAATATCTTTGAACAATAAAAGATAAGAGTTACTGAACATGTTCAAAGTATGTCGACATCTTAATTCTTTGTAAATCCTCTTTCATATTTACAATCTTGGAACCGATTATACCACACTTCCAAACAAGTTTAGAACTGGTTCATCTGATTTCCAAGAACTATGTGATTGATCAAATCAACACACTAATCATGGGTTTACGGTTCTACCAAACACAAGGATCGGTTCTACCTTAATATGGTTACTGGGATCGGTTACATCAGTTACCAAATCGGTCACATAAATTACCAGGACCGGTTACCATATTCTCATGGTATTACTTGTGATCGGTCACACCAGTTACCAGGATCGGTTACACCAATTACCAGGACCGGTTATACCAATTACAAGGATCGATTACTACTCTTTTGTGATCGGTCACACCAATTACTAGGATCAGTTACACCAATTACAACTATCGATCATACCATCTTAGGTGATTACTTAGGATCAGTTACACTAATAAAAGTCATACCAATACATAAGTCAGGCATTGTGACTAGTTTTACCAAGATACATAACAAGTTATGATCGGTTCTACTAACTCACACATATTGGTAATCCAAAAATATGCAATGAATAACAATACCAATAAGCCTAGCGATTTCCCTTTCGAATCATAAAACAAGTTCATGAATGTATTTCCTTTAAACGAATGTAAACATTGTTTCCTAGGACGAAATCTTCACCCATACCCATGCACATAATCACAATAGCATTCATACGATTATGTCGATGTCTTATATATGAAGTTCAAAAGATAAGCGTTATATTTCGTATTTTAATTCCTTAACACTATGTCTACTAAGTATAATCATTCACAGCTTCGCAGTTAAGTTTTCAATATAGCACGACTTGAAAGATACGTTGGGAATGAAACAGTTCAAGTCAAAATATTACTAACCTCAAGTGGAAGGATGATGTCGTCGATGTAGCTTGTTACTTCTTCACATTCTTCAAGTCTTCGAGTAATACTTGTATGTCTCATTATCCTAATCTTTCTAGCCTAACCTATACGAAGTTGTCTCTAGTACATAATCAAGCGACTCTTAAATTGAGTTTTGATTCACTAAAATATGACAACCAAACTTGACATACCAACGCTTGGTGGGTTCAACCGAGCTATGCTCTAACAATCTCCCCCTTTGTCAATTTTAGTGACAAAACTCTTACAATCATATGGATAAAAAAATTAATTAAAAAATTAATTATACATACGCTTGATTCCAAGTTTCAACGGCATAATACCCTGCATATATTCAATCCATAAATGCCGCTGAAGACATTATAATAACAAAGCTAATACTCCCCCTAAAGGTAAGATAGGTAGATTTTCAATCCGCACATCTTTGTTATTTCCCTTTTGTAGTCCAGATAACTACAATAAACATATGATATGTTTCTCCCCATTAGTCAATGCTTTACTCTTTCGTTAGATATAACGTTTAAGCACAATTGTCCTTTCCTAAGTGATTACAAATCACTGTGTTTACTCCATATATTTCTCCCCCTTTTTGTCACAGAATGACAAAGGTACGAGCAAATACCAAAAACCGAAAGGATCTTACAACCTAAAAGAATTGTATAACCTATAAAAGTTAAACACGAAGGTTTCACATACCATTTTAGATAACCAATACCAAAACCGAAACTACAAGTAATTTGGTTTTGATATGTCATCAAGGAAACAATTGCCCGAAGCAATTTTCCCTAATAGTTTAACAAATTGACTAAGAAAACTTAGTTCCCTTGCTAAACCGATTGCACAAGTACAATCGCTTATTTTGATAAGACCAAAATAAAGATCATAATTTACTTTATTTTTTTCATCAGGCACTAATTATTCAGACAATAACTTAGACCTTCCACTTTAGACAAGACAAATACTAGGTTAGTTAACTAATATTTCTTGTCAAGGCATTCGATTAGACTTGAATAACCGAATCCTTTACTTTTGATAAGTCTAACTAAGATCAGAATTAACTTAGTTTCTCTTATCCGGAATCAAATTGGACTAAAAAAATGATCCCGTATTTTGTTAAGCCATAAACAATACATACAAACCAAATAAATCGACTTGCACAATTATTTTTCTTAACCGGAAGTAATTGAAATAAACATAGACATTAAAGCACCGCAATTGCACCGAAATTTCGTTAAGTCTAAAACAATTGATACCAAACAATAAAGAAAGATATGAAACCAGTTTTTCTTAACCGGAAACAATTGAATCACACATACACATACATCCATACACACATAATGGAATAAACATCAATTGTACCGAATTTTGTTAAGCAAAAGAAAAATATATGCAATAGACTCAACCTTTTCTTAAACAGGAAAATGATTAACTAACAAATTCGTTACCTCATATTCCGCATCCTCTTCTCCCCGAAAGATATATCATTAAGCTTAAGTTCAAGTTAGAACTCTCCCCCATTGTGTTGTCATCCTCTCGCAAGAACAAAAGAACAACAACAAAAGCAACCTTTACCAGAGAAAGGTTGAATCGGTTTTAACTAATGCATAGAAAAAGTTGAAAACCCCGAAAAACATATGCTTTTATGCTAAACAAAAATTCAACATATTGTGACTTTTTCACACATGAGTTTCAATCGGAACACCTTATGATCCTTTGATAAAGCCTACCAACATGGGCTAGAACTTAATCCCGCTAAATCAAAAAGCCACACAAACCATAAGGGTTCACACATCATATGAGATCGAATATTAAGGTTAAGAAAACCGAAATCAAACATCCCATACACATAGCAATAATATAAAGCATTTAAGCATAGGCTATGTAATCGAAAAACTATCACAAGAAAAATTATAAAATAATAATTTTATTCATAAATAAATAGTTTTATTCATCAATAGACCTTACACAATAATTGAAAGAAATCAAAAACTGATGTCTATTTTGTTTGGAATAAGGATTACAGCATATAACTTAATCTCTAGTGGTGCTCTAATTGTTCACTGAAGTTTCTTCAGTGTTCAAACTCTTGAAGCATGTCTCCAGGAACTTGTCTGCAACCACTTTCTGTTTCTCAAGTTTTTCAACTTAAACCTTCATACCTGCAAGATCAGCTTTTGTTTCTTCAATTCTATCCTTTAGCCAATCTTGATGACGAATCGTCATTATGAGTTTGGTTCTTAGTTCTTCAAAGCCTTGGATATAGTCAATCATATTATCAGAACGTATCCACTTGGTCTTTGTTGGTTCTTGAAGGTTGTAAGCCAACATACATGACTCATCTTGAGATCCAGTAGAACTATCAGAATCATAATCAGACATGATTTTTGATATGATTTTCTTCTTCCTTTCTGTATTGATACCTTGATAATCCTTAACCTTTTGAGCTTCCTCCTTATTGACCTTTGTAATACTGCGAGTTATTGGAGGCATGCTAGGTATTTAAATAAGAATTGATCAGGGTTTCTTAATACAGGCAAGAGATTGTATCTCTTAAGAAGAGACAATTCTCGGACCGAAAATACTAGGGAAATTCCGAAAATATATAAATAATATATTTTGTTTCCTTTGTCCGAACTTCTCATGCTGGAAGATTTATTAAAAATCGAAAATTTCCAATAAAGCCTAAATTTTGGAAAATCATGATAAACATGAACATTTTTAGATAAAAATGGATTCGCAGTTATCCTATGATTGTCACACATTTTTGATACAACCTATACATAAAAATGTGCTTTTTTTTTTTTTTATGTGCTTCTCATCTCAAAAGTATGAGCATGAACAAGGATATGAGTGCATAGTCTCCATACAATTAGATTGCATTGGAGTAAGCCTCTTCTTGCTTACGGTGAGTATCAGAAACATAGTTCATGTTCCTTTTTGGAAATTTATGCCCAAAGTATTTTCTCCCAAGAAGATGATTCTTCCTTGATCTAAACTTATGATCATGTGGAGAAATATTACAAATGTGTGAATTTTCAGAGATAGACAAGTCTCTCTTAATTCTGTCAATGAGATTTCATAAGATTTTCTCATTCTAAGGATTTCCTTATGATGCACATCAACATGATTACTCGTAACAATTATTGGAAATTCCTGATTGTTTCCTTCGGCAGAGATTCTCTCTTTCCCTTTCTCTTGGAATTGTTCTTCATGTAAACAAGGATTGTTTCGACATGAGTGGGGAGGAACCTTTTTCCAGAAGTGATTATCAACTCTTACTATAGATTGTTTAGAGTCGACTTTGTTGGATTGAGATATATTCTGTCTTTCTACTGAGGAATGATCTTTTATTTTTTTAAGACAAGAAACTTCTTTCAATATTTTTACCACCATATTTTGAAGAAGTATAAGTTTCCTGTCAAGTGACTGAAAGTTGTATTCCTTAAGATCATGCTCACGGAATCGGTTCAAAGTTTCCTTTGGACAAGATTTCGTATGATCATTAGTAGATGTAGAAGATGGTATCTTATCCTCTTCGGACTTGATGTAGTTAGGCAAACTACCATCATCATGATCTGTTTCAGATGTGACTAATTTATCACAGTCTGTAAAAGTCAAACAAGGACTTTTATTTTCTTCAATATCAGAAGAAATTACAACACCATCATCAGTCAGAGTCACGGGATGAGTCTCTTGATCTTGAGTAAGAGATTTACCAATGGCTTCTAGTTTGACAGCGAGATCCATATTCTCTTTGGCTATAATATTTAGTTGAATGTCTTTTTCAATGATCTCATTCTTAAGAAGATTAGATCCTGTCTTTAGTATTAACATCCGTGTAGACAGAGATCTTATTGGCTTTAGGAGTTTTACCAACTCTTTATAAAAATCTTCCTTTCCACCAGAGATAGACTCAGATGTTTTCATAACTCCTGGATCATGAGTTAACAAAGTTGTAACATCTTCAACATTTGAGTATTCATACTCTTGCATAACATTAACTGAATCAGTCATAGATTCAATTCTTATAGGTTGGATCGCACCAAGCACAGATTGTTAGATCTTTTCATGTTTGCCTGCTCTGATACCAATTGAAAAGACGAGGGTACCCAAATATACCTCAATCCAAAACTTTTCCACCTATAAGTCCTCTTATCGAAAGTGATTGTCTATGGACTGAGTCGAGATAATACAACGAATCGGTATTCACACTTTGTGTGATCGTCTATGGATACGAGATCAAGACAATACAACAATCAAAGTGTGATTACTTGAGGTAGTGATGAAGAGAATTCTCCAGAGTCGGAACCGAATGAAGGTAATAATTCCCATAATGGTGATTCCGGAAACATTGATTCTTCAAATGGCTTAGAGACCCCTCAAGTAAGTGTCCCTCATGTATTTTTTTCATAGAAGTATGAAATTGCTGATTTCTGAATGAATGAATGGGAATCCATACGAATACATGAGAAATTTCGCCAAAATACGCCGCCAGAAAATCCAGAATTCAGCCTTTTAGTAAAAATGTTGTAGAATCTTCGTCCAATATCGGATTTTTACGATCTACCCCAGTTTTATCATGCCCAGGAAATTTCCAAGCTTTTTCAAGGAATCTGTTTGAGTTTTGAGCATGTTTAGGGGCCGAAATCTGTGAAACAGTAAACTTCCGGGAGACTTCCAGAAAATTTTCAGCTGGCATGTAGTCCAATGTTTCGGCCTCATCTCTTTGCTTTTTTATCCAATTGTTATGAAATTTTGATATGTTGTAGAAAACATCCATACGAAGAGAATGGTATATGACTAAACCTTATATTCCTTACCAATGGCTCCCAGTTCGTCATCTTATACAGGGCAGTGTAAAATCTCCTCAGACGAGCTTGTTGTAAAACGTGTTTTTATTACTTTCACACTATTTGCTCATGTCTTGAATATATAGTAAAGAACTTAGATAGTGTTAGTTCACTTACATGCTGGATTTTATGATTGCCTTTGGTTTCCATGCTTGGATTGTTCTAAACTCATATAATCTTCATATTAGGTGCCAAACGCCGAAGTTGAGAATAATGGAGCCAATGATGATTCGAACAATATGACGAACCAAAATGATGGCATAACCACCTCTGCACCTCAGGGTCATGAAGAGATTTCTACTGAAGTTGTCTCAGAGACGGAAACCCAAATTGCCACTGTTCCACTGATAGAAGAAACTGCTCCAATGGTCGAGACTCGTATGATCGTCCATAAATACTCGAACGTGGGGATTGCTTTTGATCCTCCATTCGGTGAGTTGCTCCCGTACCATGAATTGGTTGGTGGATTTAGCGTTGCTACTGGGTATGCCGGTTTGTACGAGAAGATATGGAAGATGTATGTGAACTGTTGATGATCAAGGATTGTGAATGTGTTGTGGGTTTCTGCAAGTTTTCTGTGAACTGTTGAGTTCGAATAAGTTCTGGTTGATTGATTGAATTCTTGAGAGTGATTGCCCGGATCAGAATTCTTCTATTGTTCAATCATGAATTCAGAGACTTATTTATATTGCCAGAATAGTAGACACATTGATCTCCAGTAAGTGTGACAGTTGCTCGAGTGAAAGAGTGGGAAAGTGGGAAATCATGGTTTAACCAGTTCCAGGTCGTGCGGAGACTTGGTTGATTGTCCACCCACTACTTTGCTAACTCCCTCAACTGCTTGCACGACTTACTCACATTTCTCATCATGGATGAACACACGTGTTGTAGGCCGCCAGACCAAAACCCTAATTAAGATCCCCCATATGACGTGATTGATGTCTCACGAACGTGGAGTCTGCAAAGCAGACGTGTATTTGATTAGTCAGTCATTGACTTGATTAGACGATGAGTCTAAGTATTATTCAGTCGCGCATGATTGATGAATGCTCTAGGATTCATGAATTGAACATGTCTGCTGGGACGTATAGTTCTCGAATGAATGATGTTGATCGTTGAATCAATATGATGAATATTATACTCTGAGCAAATATTGCTCGTATGATGAATTGTTGAATATTGATAGTTGGATCAATATTCGAGCATCTGAGCAAGTATTACTCATTCGATGAATTACTGAATATTGATAGTTGAATCAATATTCGAGCATCTGAGCAAGTATTGCTCATTCGATGAATTACTGAATATTGATAGTTGAATCAATATTCGAGCATCTGAGCAAGTATTGCTCATTCGATGCATTACTGAATATTGATAGTTGAATCAATATTCGAGCATCTGAGCAAGTATTGCTCATCCGATGAATTATTCGCTAGTGGAAAATGGGGTTTTACCAACCCACATCCACGACCCTCACTAGCGGTCAAATGACCATGGACCGGTCAAGACGGTTTTACATTAAAAAAAATATCAGGAGCACAGATTCGAGCGCCTAAATTGGTCGTAGAATTATTATTTTATTCCTAATTCAACGACCCACTCTCAGACCGGTGAACCGAGTATTTTCTGTGGTTCAATTTTCTAGGCGGCATTCTCTCCCCTTCCTTCTTATCTTTTCATCCCTCTATTATTTCTCTTTCTTTCTCGATACAACCATTTTGTTCCCATGAACCTTCTTCATCTCATCTCTTTCTCTTGTTTTTTTTTTTCTCTCTGCAAGTTTAATCTCTCGATCGACATTTGCAAGAAAAAAAGAAAAACTTTTTTTTTTTTTTCATTTTCTTCTACAATGGATCCAGATCTGGAAGGTGACATCGATTACTGGATGCAAAGCTATGTTGGGGTTCAAAACAGTCAAACAAATAATCGATTTCAATGGTAGTCTGTGCTGTGAATGATAAAATCCTTCTTGCCCTTAATTGAGGTAATTATCGACTCAATCTTCTTCATCATCTCCAATTACAGAATTTTAATTTTTAATATTAGGGTTAGGGTAAGATTTCAAGCTCTTGGTTTCCTGGTAGTGGTTTCAATTGAAGTGTTATTTTTCTTGATTAGGGTTGGGGTTTACTTCAACTGGTTCGTATTGTGATTCCTGATTATGATGGTCTGGTGGTGGTGATGAAGAAAAAGATGGTCAGTTTGCTAAGAAGATTTGTCTCACACAACTTGTCTATTTTGTGAGTTGAGGTAATTGTTTGATTGCAATTGGGTCATTCTTAGGTGCCATGAGAGAATATGAATTGGTAGATTCTGATTCAGCTATTTTTGGTTCAGTTCATGCTTAAATGTTAGTTAGTAGAATCTGATTTTGAAGTGTTTTGTGAAATGGGTATCACTGGTGTGTTGAGTTCAAATTTTAATTTCATTATTTTTATAGAAAATTCCGGTTTATTTACATCTTCTAGATTGAATTCTAACGGATTATATACTATTTTCAGGCCTTGAATGATTGCTGATGGATTTACTGTTGGTGGTGGAGTGTGCTGGTGGTGTTTGTGATTCTGATGGTGCTGTTAGTGTTAGTGTCTGGAGGTGCAATTGTTGGTGCTGCTCAGGGGCGGAAGCACAGGTTGACTAAACCTGGCTGTAGCCCCCCGCCCCCCTTTTTGTTACAAAACCTCACCAAAGTAATAATTTACCCTTTGTCAAAAAAAAAATTTAGTTTAGTCCACCAAGCTTATCAGTTTAGTCCACCAATCCCATCTGTTTAGTCCACCAATCCCATCTGTTTAGTCCACCATATTCATATCTATGTTTCTTGTTAGCAGAGTAAGAAGAAGAAGAAGAGGAGGGGGAAAAAAGTGAGCAAGATTTTGTCCATATTATGCAGTTCTAGAGTTGCTTAATTGCTTCAAAGTAGCTGTGTTACGTATTTGCTAGTTCACCTGTAAATCAAAGGTAACATCCAGGTACAAGGAAAAATAATGTATTTGCTAGTTTTCCTTCTCCGTATACTGTTTCCATAAAAAGGTTCATTACAGAACATTAGCCATGCTTTAATTTTGTCTTTGTGAAACAATGGACACTACTTGTTCTCTAGTTATGCTTTTGGTGAGTGATATACAGTTGAACTTATATAGTAGTCGTCATCTTATGCTTATATAGCTTGGCATTACATCATTGGCCCAAGATTGTTGAGAAAACACTAGGAAGCTCATCAACGTAAACTATGGAAGACAGTTCCAAAGAGATTGTCCATGAAGAGTCAATCTTTAAATGCTTGAATTCAATTGGGTATGTCATCTGAATTATATCCAAAGCTTTTACTCACTTGTGCTTTTGAAACGTCTAACGGTGAATATGCACAATGTTGGTTAAAATTTATTGGTGTTCTTTTTTTTATCCTACCCGCGTATATTACTTAAAAAGGAAATAGCGAAAGAGGATAATTGAGTTTGCTCCCGAAATGTTTGGTTATCATGTCTCATTGTCTTCAGTATGATGCCAAGAAATGAAGCAGGCTTGGGCAGTAATACAATGCTAAAGTGAAAATGCATTATAGATCTGCGAAGGTACCTTCATATGGTTTTTTTTGTTAATTGCCTACATTTTTGTTGTTATGCAGGAAACTAATCTATGAGTACCCAGAAATTTAATGGATCCTGAATCATATCTTTGAAGGACCAGGTATGATAAATGATTGTAGACAGCTGGTAGTAATTAACACCATGTTTGGATTATCAAATATGAACATGGTAAAAAGTATTCCCAAGTATCCATACAGGCATAGAGGAGTAATTGCTCTAGTAATGATCCATAAAAATAAAAAAAAAGTAACTGCACTACTACAAACTATAGCTACTCTGTTGGGAAATGGTTGCATATAAGCTTCATTTCAATCTCACTCTTTGACCCGGGTGCGACATAATATTTTTTTTTAACCACCCCCACCCCATTTTGAAATGCTGGTTCTTCCACTGGTGCTGCTGCTACCTGAAGGTGGTGGTGGTCTCTTAATAATTACATAAACTGTAAGGTATAAATTGGTACCGACTACAGGTTCACCAATTTTCTGTTAATGATTATAGATGATTGGATTAGATTTTGATTTTGATGTATTTGCTTTAAGGGTCTGGAATTGATCCATTCAGAAATGGTTCTTTCTTCATTTTAGGGACTTTCTTTCGTAAGTTCTTAATCTGTTCTAGTTTCTTTAATTTAGGGTCTAGATTGAATTCAATCTTCTATTGTGTGTGATTTATGCTAACAGATCTGCTCATCTTGTTGCAGGTAATAACTAGTTCTCTGCAGCCTCTTGACGATGATTTGTCTTATCATTTCGTTGTAGTGCATATTTAGTGGAGTTGCTTCTTTGTTACGCTTATCTTCTTTGTTCGTTCAGACTTTAGTCCTATTCTTTTCCTTTTTATTTGTGCTACCTCACAGAGTCTAAAGTAGTTTTTGTTTTCTTGCAGAGTGCCAACAATGTCCAACGATCACTCCTCCCTCACGCGCTCTTGTAAGTAACCTTATATTGCAATAGTTTCCTCTTGATATTGTGCCATTTTAGGTTTTAATGTAGCATATCTTTTCGTTCGATCTCCTGCAGTTAAGTAGATCTAATATTTTGGGACAAACAAGTGGATCATCAAGGCGTTCTGCAATTTCCAGCAGCCGGGATGCAATAGTAGGGTTCAAGTATACTGAACCATCTCATCTTCGTAATACTGAGGTGAGTCCGGTTAAGTTTCGTAGGGTTACAGATGTGCAAAGAAAGTGGTGTACTGAGATTCGTTGTGGAAAGGCCATGTTGAGCACATTTGTGTCCCAATCCATGCATGATTTTTGATTGCATACATTTGTTTCGATAGGAATTGGTTAAGTGTGTATTTATCGAAGTTTGGATTGTTTTTTTTTTCTTTTGCGTTCGACATTGTTTAATTGGTTTAGTGTTGATTTTTTATTGCAGCTTCAGGATGGAGAAGTAGATGAAATTATGCGTGACTTTGATGAGCCTGGAACTCTTACACCAACTAGATCTTCTATTTTCCACTAGTTCTAGTATCCCTTCCAAATCTTTTACATATTATGTACTTTCCAGTTTATTTATATGCAGTATTAGGCTCTTTCAATAGATTCTAAGAACTAATTCACACATGCTCAAAATCTTGAAGAAAATTCGGTTTCAAGTCAGATCTCTGTTCTTTGTGCCCAGGATTATATATTGCATGTAAACTTTGCATGATATGAAATATGACCTTGCTTTGGTAGTTATTCGATTAGATTATAGTATCATAGTTCTGTTCTGTACCTTTATGGCTTTTTCTTCCTTTATTGTATCTCCAGATTTGGAAGTTTTGCACAGAAACTTCTTAAACATAAGCACAGAAAACCAGGTCCTGTATACGAAGGTATAGTCACAATTAATTACAATGATAAAATGCAAATTTACATCATTTTGTATCTGGATTCAACCCTCTTTTAACAAAAAGTTAATTTATGGCAACGTTCTGTTGTGCCCTCCTGGATCCTTCTTGATCTGAAACTGTTGTTGACAGATTGAATAATCTTACTGCAGGTTAGCTTCATTCGATTCTACCACTTTTTTCTTATTACTCGACATGTATTTGAATCTGTGATTTTTTTCTCTATCCAAGTAAACTCTTATTTCTCGTCTGATTGCTCCCTCACTGTTATTGCTCGCTCTCGCTAACAACCGCTTAGGCTTACATGGTTGGCATAGGTTTTATTATTGAAAAGATTTGTTATCCATTCTGAATCTCAAAACTGAACACTTGTAGAAATTATGGCATCAACACGCAGGTTATCCAAAAGATTGTGTTATGTACATGCACTAACTTGGTTTTTGTACTTGAGCATCAACACTCATGGTATTACTTGTATTACTCTATTGGCTTACGCTTGCCTCTGATTTTTTTTTTATTCTTAAGCCATGCCTCTGAATGTACTCATACCTGAGCTTGTACATTAGCTTCCTCATTGATCTTAATTGTTGTTTGTATATAAGAAGTGTTAATACCTGTAGGGATGCACTAAGCTACTACTGAGTTCTTGATGTTTCCTTTCAGATCAATATTCTACTGAATTCTTGGACAAATCGTGGGAATATACTGTGATGAGATGACTAGTAAGTCGCTTCATTTCTTGTGAACTGTTATGATTTCGTGCTAGAGTGGAGTCAGTTTCCAATTTAGGCCTTCTAATTTTTAGACTTGTGAAGAAATCATTGACCCTTGTATGTTATAGGTGGTTTCGCTTCTCTAACTTCGAGAAGATCATCTTTTTGATTTGTTTTCCCTTCATTTTTCACATTTCATCGGAACTCGCGTTAAATTAGTTAACACTAAAAGTTCTATCATTTATCTTTGTGCAGTCTTCAAAGAGATGCGTACTACTAGTGTGGGCAACATGACTCTTTATCCTCTTGGAATCACCAGTTTCATGATCGTGGGCATTCCATTCTGACATTATCGGGGCAGCTCACATTTTTGTTGATGAAGTCTCTATCTATGGCCTGATATCTTGGTTAGTTTGCACTGACTGTATGAAAGCATTATCAATTTACTTTGTTTAGAGGATTTAGTTGGTTTTTAGCCCAACTGTAAGCTGAATTCAAATGCGAATATAGCATTTATAACTTATATTGGTCTAAACTGAGGATTTAATTTTAAATCCTTTTTAGTGTAATTTTTAACTTAATGAATCAGTGAACTGAGGATCTGAATGTATGGGTGCATGTTTTTGATTTTATTCTCATTCTCATTTGATTTGGTTTTCATTTGGGTTCTCATTTAATTTTGATTTGGTTTTCATTTGGGTTCTCATTTAATTTTGATTTGGTTTTCATTTGGGTTCTCATTTAATTTTGATTTGGTTTTCATTTGAATTCTCATTTAATTTTGATTTGGTTTTCATTTGAATTCTCATTTGAGATTTAATCAGATTCAGCCAGGCCAGACAGATTCAGTCAGGGAATCTGAATCTATTTTCTTTATATTAAAATGTACATCAATGACTGACTTGGGTCAGTCTTAACATTTCAACCGTTAAAATCAGTCGTAGATAAAGGTTGTTCAGCGACCCGCATAGCCACGTCATAGCTCAAACAGCGACCATTTCCGCGACCATTAAAACAAGTCATTTAACTCGTATCTATGACTTGCCTTGACAGTCGCGAAACTGCTATTTTCCACTAGTGATTGGTAATGTGACCAAATAAAATATTGGTAACTGGACCGAATATTATATATTTAACCCATATGTTGATTGTTGGATCAACATAAAATTATTAGTGTTTGAACTCGCTCAGAATTATGATTTACAGGGCATTTGTTCGAAACCTAATTTTGATCAATTGATGATTTACTGAAAATAAGTCACTGAGTGAAGGAAGGACCGACTACATGGGATGATGGCCGACCATGTAGCGCCCAAGTGCTCGAGTGAGCATGCACCAAAGTCCTTTGTTGACCAGTTGGTGAACGAATGATCAAATGTTGGTTTAATCATTTATTAAATAGTGCTCGTGCGAGTGTTAGGTAGTAAAACCTAGTTATGGAGAGATGAGGGACCGACCAAGTGGTCATGGGACCGGCCCTTGGGGGTCTTGGGACCAGATGACGGTCGATTGAGCGAGTCCCAAGTTGGTTAGAGAGAGTTTGGACCCAATATGAACAGTTGAGAGATAATTAGGTCAAAATTATGAAAGAGTGTGGGACCGACTTCTTGTAAGCCTAAGGGACGACCTTGGTCGGTCAAGGTGGCATGCCCGTGTCACCATACTACCCATGTCTCAGTCCTGAGAGTTTTGGTATTTTCTGGTGCTTGTTTGAGCAATATTTTGGATTTTCAGAAGAGTTTGATCTTGACTGAAACTCTCAATTTTGCTTGAATGAGCAAGTAAAACTTTGCTCATGCGACCGATATTTTGTGAATATTAAAATAATAATATTTTAATTTTTGACGTGAGAAGCCTAGTCGGTCTTGTGACCATTTGACTTTTTGGCTTTTTCATGGTTTGAGCAATATTTGAGAAAATATTGAAAAACTATGGTTGTCGCTCAAACGATGGAGTTCCATGAGATGAGGGAAATAATAATATGAGAAAATAAGGGATTGTAAGGTGTGGGAGCGGCCACGGCTAGGGCATGGCCGGCCGGCTAGGTGGCCCGGTCCCGTGACACCCTTCCCTACTTTTGTTTGATGAAAGTGATAAGTGCTTAATTCTTACATATTTATTACTCAAATTTATATTTATTAGTTCTTTATTTTGTACATACTAATAATTTTATTTGATTTTGCAGAGTTTAATAAATAAAGCTCGCTTGCACTAAAATACGGTACTTTGCCCGTAAAATGGATGAAAATTCAAATGCCCCGGTTGAGCGGTTGGAATTGGAGATAATTCTCAAAATAGCAACATATCTTTGGGGTCCACTAGTGGCGACATCATATAATGGGAGTAATTCTCATATTTGGAAAATATAATTTGTCTTGACTACAAGATTTGGAGGATTAATATAATATCTCTCACCTATGGAAAGGAAAATGAGGCAATCTTTTATTCAAGGAAGAAAATAAAAGTGTTAAGCAAGAAATCTACATGGAGTAATTGGTGGGAATTAAATATATGAAGAGTATGGAAAGAATATTATTCTTTATGGTTGGAGTTAATAAAGAATAAATAATTCCCAAATAAAGAAAATTGTATCTGCATGGTTATTATATTATTTGACGCGTGGCATATTCTTATTGGAGGACTTTTTATTGTCCTAACATGTGGCGCATTCCTATTGGGCGATGATGTGGTAGTGGTAAATACAAAAGGAAATTGGTTTCCTTTGAAAGCTATAAATACGCCGTGGATACAAGGAAAAAGGCGGGTTCCGCGAGCATTAGTGTAGTTTTCTTTCTTTTTCTTAGCCTTTCTTCTTCTTTTGTAATGGCTAAATAATCTCTTTACTAGGGTTCACGATGAAACCCGATGATGTATACAAGAGAATTTAATTTGATTTTCTATAATAATTCTTTTTGTCCCATATTTCCGTTTTGTCACGATAACAACTTTTCTTCATATGTCCTTAGTGCTTTGATAAATGAATTTTATATTCTTGTGTAGAAACCAGCATCTTAAAGTGAAGAGAATTGTTAGTATTTTGAAAATGCAATTAGTTGGTTTTAATGTTATATTTTCCAAGGCGTCAAATATGTCCTAAATCGTATTGAAGTATTAAAAGAATTTTATAGAGATTGGTTAAATTATCTGGTGTAAACAATTGTGGTGGAGTCGGAAGCCTGGTATCTTTCTTTATTTCTATTTTTATTATCTTTTATTATTCTTCTCATCATATTATTTAATTATAAATTGAAGGTAACAGTTTTAGTCCTTGTGGAAAGAACCCGCATTTGTATACTGTCTAATCGGCAGCCGTGCACTTGCTGCATAATTAAAATCCCATCAGAAAGTATGGAGAAACTAAGAGTTTCGCTCAAACGAGGGAGTTTGCTCAAATGAAGGAGTCTTCATGAGATGGGGGAAATAATAATTTAAAATAAAATAAAACAAAATAACGGAAGAGAGGGACCGGCCAACTGGTGGGCCCGGTCCCACGCCTCTTGTTTATTTTATTTAATACTATTTTCCTTCATAAATTGCTCGTTCATCCATATTTTTGAATGCTCGTTCGTGCATTATTGTCAAGTACACTTGCACCATTTTCTCGGGGCTTACTCGGTGATGGCCCAGACGCACGATTGTTGAATATTTATTACTAATTCATGAAATTCAGCTGAGAATAATTCATGAAACAGAGTAATAAAAATTACTTGAGTATTTATTACTAATTCATGAAATTCAGCTGAGAATGATTCATAAAACAGAGTAATAAAATGAGTTGAGTATCTATTACTAATCCATGGAATCCATCTGGGGATTCAGGGAACGGAGTAATGAGATAGAATAGATTATTTTCTAGGAATTCAGTTGACGAATGACACGCTAGAATTAATTGATTTGCAGAATCGAGATATGAGATAATTGAAGCATCATACTCGTTCTGAGGGGGTGTATAGTCAGGGAACAACGAGCAACGTGACGTCCTGAAGGCGTTAAGCTCTCTAACAAACATTATGTCTAGGAACCGCCCAATCATTAAGAGATTCTATACACGGTCTCTCTACGTAGTCAGGGAACAACGATAAGCGTGACGTCCTGAAGGCGTTAAGATCTCTAACAAACATTATGTCTAGGAGCCGCCCAATCATTTTGATTCTATGTAGAGGTGATGATGAAATGTGTGAAGTATCAAACGCTCAGCTGGGAGGCCTTTCGAGAAACATATTCATCATAGCTCTGAGAGGAATGTTCGCTCAGTCAGAGATCGTAAAACGGTTCACAGATCATAAAATATAAATCGTCACATACATTCCTGAAGACGGGTCAGAAACATGCAGTATCATGATTTTACGATTTTAGCCCTTGTCGAAAATCCACCATCAACAACACCATATCGTTATCTGGAATAGTTGTTCCTAACGAATGCGAGAAATTAACTATCAAAGGAAGGTTTTGGTTAAATTCATCAAAGGTGTCATCATCATACATGCGAAGGTTTTCCCAGTCAGATGTTAGGTTTGGAAGCCTTGTGTTTTTTTTCGGTATTCCCTTCGAAAACGGTTTCCATGGTATCCCAAGACTCTTTCGAAGTTTTATATGTAGTCACATGGTGTTGGAGATCTAGGCTTATCACCTGAATAACTGCATTAATCCCATCAGAATTTTTCTTTGCTGTGCGACTCTCATCAATGTCATATTTGTTATTTTCCTTAAACATGGTTGTACCATCAATAATATATGTTGGACGATTGCAACCCTTGATGATCTTCACCCATGTATTGAAATCATTGGCTTGTAATAAGAAACACATTAGGAATTTTCCATCATAAGTACGTCATTAGTGCCATCAAATCCTGGTTGTACGTAAATTTAAATTGGTTGACACAAGTTCAAATTCATGTCTATAGGTTTGACCGCTACAAACACAAAATTATTAGGTATTCATAGTGTTTTCCTTCTTTGATACCAATTGAAAAGGAGGGGGTGCCTAGTACACCACCAATATTTTCATTTGTGAACCTATATAGACAAATCCTTGTATAATCAATATGTATAGATCACAAGGATTATTGTACCTGATTGTATATAAGGTCAACCTAGTATATACCCGAAATGTAAAAGATCTGATTCCTAAAAGAACGAGCCATATAATCTATATTTCAAGATATGAATTCAACAAGAACAAGTTTGTAGGATCTAGACAATTTGAGCTAAAAAACTATCTAGTTTGATTAACAAACTACTTGTAACATTTCAGTTATAAAGATAACGCGAAAGGTAAATAACACAAGACACGAGAAAACTATAATCTTCTAGAAAAGCCCCGAGATCTAGTCCAGATTGAACGCAAACTGATTTAAGATGTTCACTTATTTCATGCTATACTTCAGACTAGATTTAACAGAGATAAAGTATACTCACCAAATTTCCCTGCTTCAGTAATATTCAAGCACCGTCAAATTCCTAGCATAATCTTAATTTTCTTTAGAAGTTGCTCTTGTAAATCTTCTAGCAGAACACCAGTTCTCTTTAAAAGATACTCCATAGTACTTCGTGAAGACTAATGCTATCTTGCCTCTAACATGATACTTATTTTTATTTGATTTCCTTTAGATATGTGCCAATTAAGATAAATAGAAAGTTGTTTGCTATAAATGGATCTTCAAAAGAAAAGAAGATGTCTAGCAAACCTCAACAATTAGGATTTAATCTCTTCAAAACTTATAGACATACCTAATTGATTCTACCTTATAAGAATAATATGAACAAATACAATAAGAGTTTAGATATCTATATTGTGAAATTAAAAAGTATGAGATGAGAGTACCTTGTAATTTCTATCTACTTTGTTCCTGATATGTAGTTTGAAAACTACATAATCAATAAGAACAAGATCTGGATTCAAGAACCATCAAGTAAAAGATAATCATACAAGACTCGGCGAATTTCTAAGTGAAGTAATCAAAGTCGTTTCTTGAAGAAACCTAGATTCTAGAGGACGACTCTAGCTTAATAATTAGGACGCTAGAGTGCCAGAGATTGGGCATTCCAGTTGCAAGAGTCCTCTTTATATGGATTATCACGTGGCTTATGATAGCTTTGGATTCAAGTTAAGGTTGCTTAAAATTCAAGCTAAACAACTTCTCTAATTTAGATGAAATTCCAAGTTAAGAATCATATAAGCATGTCATAAGTTTACCTTGAATCGCAAAGAAAGATATGCACTTTTGGTCTGGTTGGTTACGGAACCATGCACAATAGATAGTTCACCATGACCAAGTAAATTTATGCACTGAAATACCTCGATATTCGGCAGTGGTTGGCCGAATGGAATATAAGTAAGGATTTGTCCTTTCCTAATACCGAGGCCTGATGGGTTCACTTGACTGAGCTGTGGGAAAAACTTCTCAGTTAAGCGTGCTCGGCTGGGAGTAGTCACAAGATGGGTGACCTCTCGGGAAGTTGCTGCTGGATAACCGTTGTAGTGCCGTCAAAAATCCCACACTGCTGGATAACCGCAGTGGGTAAGTAGGAACAATATCGGTGTTAGTTGAGATACAACTAGGGATGGTTCGCTTGTGCTCGGTTGGGTGAGTATGCTGGGTTGTTACGCTAGATACTAGTCTCACAAGAGGTAAGGAACGTTTACATTATACCGAGGCCTTTTCAGCACAATGTGCTCCAGAGTTGGCAGAAAACTCTGCAGTTAAGCGTGCTCGGGCGAGAGTAATCCAGGGATGGGTGACCTTCCGGAAAGTTTCTGCTGGATTCCCGCAGCGATGCCCGTTGAAAACCCCATACTGCCGGATAACCGCAGTGGCTAAGTGGGGACAGTATCGGTGGAGGGACGGGTTATTACAAATTGTATCAGAGCCGACGACAGGTCACCTGCCGAGGGTGGGATGGTACGCTGGACGGGGTTGGTCCAGGTGCTTCTCATGAGGGGCAGGGAACGTCGGAGATCTGGTCTTGCGAATATATTCTGGAGCTGAGGACGGCTCCAATTTAAGGTGGTGGTATTGTATTAACCCGATATTCGGCAGTGGTTGGCCGAATGGAATATAAGTAATGATTTTTCCTTTCCTAACACCGAGGCCTGATGGGTTCACTTGAATGAGTTATGGGAAAAAAATTCTCAGTTAAGCGTGCTTGGCCGGGAGTAGTCACAGGATGGGTGACCTTTCCGGAAGCTGCTGCTGGATAACCGCAGTAGTGCCATCAAAAATCCCAGACTGTTGGATAACCGCAGTGGGAACAATATCGGTGTTAGTTTAGATACAACTAGGGATGGTTCGCTTGTGCTCGGTTGGGAGAGTATGCTGGGATGTTACGCTAGATACTAATCTCACAAGAGGTAAAGAACGTCTACATTATACTGAGGACTTTTCAGCATAATTGGCTCCAGAGTTGGAAGAAAACTTTGCAGTTAAGCGTGCTCGGGCAGGAGTAATCCGGGGATGGGTGACCATCCAGGTCATAGACTTCTGCAATGGTTGCAACATGATCTATCACATCAACTTGATTATTTTCATTAGGACAATAGTCAAGTGTGGCAGTGTATGCATTTCTCTTCCACTGTGTATCCTTGGTTGGATAATCTGGAGATATATGACCAAACCCTCTGCACTTGTAGCATTGAGGAATAAAATCATCATCATCCCAAGTGTCTTCATGTTTATGTGAAGAAATATGTTTTCCCTTTGACACAGACGATTCTCTTTTTCGTTGTCTCAACAGTTTCTTGAATCGTTGAGTAATAAGAGACAAATGATGATTTAATTCAGCTTCATCTTCAGCATTTTGATCTTGCTGATCTTGGGAGTTTTCCGAACATTGAATCGGAACCTTTTTCATGGCTTTGTAGGCCATATTGTCTTTTTGTTTAGAAAAATACTCCTGATAAAATATCTTTAGTTTTCCAACAAGAGAACTTCTTGATAAAGAAGAAAGATCATTAGCTTCAATAATTGCATGCTTCTTAGATTCGTATCTAGATGGAAACGATCTGAGAATTTTGCATACTACGTCCTTTTCAGAAATAGTCCTTCCAAGTGAGAAAGAAGCATTAATTATCTCAGAGAGTTTAATATGAAACTCTCCAAAAGTGTCGTTGTCATCCATTCAAAGGTTTTCCCAATTGGACGTTAGAGTTTGAAGTCAAACTTCTTTCTCTGATGTATTCTCTTCAAATACGATCTGAAGATTATCCTAAGCTACTTTCAAAGTTTGACATGTTGATACATGGTGTTGTAGATCACGACTTACAGCATGTATAATAACATTCAAACTATCTGAATTCTGCTTAGCAAAAGCCTTTTCTTCGTTTGAAAAATCCACTAAGCGTTTAAACTCAGTTTCCGAATTTTATACTTTCAGGCGATTATAACCATCGACGACTAATAACCATGTATTAAAGTCTCGTGATTGAAGAAAATATCTCATAGTAGATTTCCACCATAGATAGTTTGTTCCGTCAAATCTTGGTGGTACGTTAATTTAAGTTGATTCATGAGAATTCGAGTTCATTCTTATAGGTTGGATCGCACCAAACACAGATTGTTAGATCTTTTCGTGTTTGCCTACTCTAATACCAATTGAAAAGACGAGGGTACCCAAATATACCTCAATCTAAAACTTTTCTCACAACCTATACAAGACCCACTGTGTATAAACCTCTTGGAGCAACAATCACTCAAGGAATATTTCAACACAGTGTCCACTTGATATAGGTTTGTCCGAACTGGCCTAACTCGTGATTGTCTATGTATATGGAATCGAGACAATACAACAACAAAGTGATCACTTGATAAAAGGTACGGTAATAACCGAAACAAATGGGATAAATATCAAGTGCCCTGTTAACGTACAAAGTGCAATTTACTTTAATTATAATAGAACAATTATAATGCGGAAATTAAAAGTAAATGACACAGCAATATTTTGTTAACGAGGAAACCGCAAATGCAGAAAAACCCCGGGACCTTGTCCAGAATTGAATACTCTCAGGATTAAGCCACTATACAAAATCTAAACCAACTTCGTATAGTTGAGACCAAGCAACTAAACCTATAGTTCACCTAGTTCCGTCTGTATCCCTGCGCCTCAACCTTGCAATAAGTCACGCACTTGGAACAATTACTTTGGTTCGTATTCCAAATAGTAAAGGAACAACAAATCTGTTCGGTAACAACTCTTTTCAAACAACGTGATATGAGGTTGACAAAAGGCTCTTCCGTTTATCCCAATAAACTCCTTTGTCAGGTTCTTAGATCAATCTAATCAACAACTACCAAAGTAATTGTCTAGACTATGCAATCAATACTCTTAATCACAAAGAAACGTATTGATGCCGATCTACTCAACTAATCAATCAAGGTTATCAAAAAGATAAACCGATTATATTTGGATCCCCAGCCGATCAAGTTTTGTGCACACCAAAGATTATGAACTCAAATAAGAAATCTTCTTTGTCTTCAGATCTTCTTAGATCTTCAATAAACACCTGCACACAATCAACTTGAATCTCTTGTGATCAATCACACACAGAACGGAGTCTGTTACCAATGTATTATCACAAGACATCTTTAGATCTACAAACAGTCTAAAGATCCCCGCCGATACTTCGATCTAGTTTGAGTGAATCTTATATCAGAAGAGAAGATTCTCAAGCATAAACAAACTAGGTGCAGTCAAAGTTCAACAACCGTTAGTCAATCAAATCAATCGAAAACTAATAATAAACTGCAATTATCTAGTTTCCCACCAACGGTACTCGTAGAGCTTTCCAATCCCAAAGAAGTCTTTAAAACGAGCGGTCGTTAGAGATTTCGCCTAATTAGGGTACTTTCCTCTCCGAATAGATGGCTTCACCAGTAACAACACAACTAGGTAGTTTTGTTGGCTTTGAGGATTAGTTTGCTCGAAATGCAAACTTCAATAATTATAGACCAAGGAAGTTTGGACACCAAGGGATTCCCAAAACCGAAAATATTCTTAAGATATGCAATATATTTCCAAATTCGGTTTTCATAATTCCTTGAAATGCTCTGTCCAAATGTTGACCGAAATCTCAGTAGAAAATCTCCAATTAATGCATATTACCAATTTTTATTTTATAAAGATATGCATTTTAATTGCTGGAAATTAAAAGCATATAAAACTAAAAGCCTTAATTAAAAGATTCTCAATTTATTTCGATCCGCGATTTTCCTTTAGCTATTAAGGAATATCTTTGAACAATAAAAGATAAGAATTACTGCACATGGTCAAAGTATTTTGACATCTTTACTTTGTAAATCCTTTTTCATATTTACAATCTTGGAACCGATTTGCCACACTTCCAAACGAGTTTAGAATTGGTTCATCTGACTTCTAAGAACCATGTGATTGATTATCCTATCAAATCACCATTAATGGGTTTCACGGTTCTACCAAAACGCAAGGCTTCGGTTCTACCTCCATGTGGGTACTAGGATCGGTCACACTATCTTTCCAAAAATTGGTTGACTAGGTACTAGGATCGGTTACCACATAATTATGGTATTTACTCATAATCGGTTGCACAAATTATAGGATCGGCTACCAATTACTAAGACTTGTTGTACCTCTTACAAGGATCGATTCCACATACTTGTGATCGGTTGCACCTCTTACTAGGATCGGTTTCCCAATGTCTAGAGGTTGTCATACCAATTACAATATATCGATCATACCATATCAGGTGATTACTTAAGATCGATTTCACTAATAAAAGTCATTGTTAGAGCACTTCTCGGTCGAACTCGCATGCGTTGCTATCTCTAGCATGTTTGTCAATGTTAGTGATCAAAACTATAAGTCTTAATTTCTAGCATATTTATAGATGTCTCGGACTAGGACATAGATTGTGTAATTGAGCTTAGACTTCACGACATTCATCATTTGAAGACGAAGAACTACTAAGGGGAGCTTGTGGAACTTCATCGACAAAAGGTATGTGGAGACTTAAACTCATCTATCACTTGGAAAGTCTATTTCTACTCTATCTCCTATATTGAGACATAAGTCGTGTTACGATATAGTTTTCTATATACACATTTGAGATTTCAAGCTGAGTTTATCTCGCTTACATATTTCTCTAAATATGTGTTGGCAAGCTTTCGCTTCGACCAAGTTCATCTTATATCATGTGAAAATTTCCGAGTAACATCTTACATGGTTTGTGTGATACAATCATTTGGTGTTTGTCTTGGAATGTTTCGTTTAGATTATTTCAATAACTTGAAAATTGCTTTGATGCTAATAGTGTGTGAAAACGGCTATTGTCATCCTCTAAGAAAGTTTCAATGATTGAAATAAGAGTTTAGAACACTTAACCATTATTGGATATGTCATGTTGTGTACTCTTGCACATATGTAATCCATGTCCGGGAACCATAGTATGCGCACCCGTTTGCGTACCGGTTGGTTTGAGAAATCCGGGAACCTAAGTATGCGTACCCATTTTTGTACTGGCGTACAGGTTCATATCCGAGAATTTCTGATGGGATTGAAAGTTCGCGTACCCGTTTGCGTACTGGCGTAACCCAATCTTAGTCCGGGTATTTCAAGTATGCGTACCCGTTTGCATACTTGAAGGTTAAAGTTCTAAAATTTGTTTTTGTACATGAACATAAACATTTATATAATAAGGAATGCAATCTTTGCAAACCGTGGCTATATATTCATGATTGATTCTGTAATACCCGGCATTTTTATTTACCGCTTTGGATCGGGTTATACCCGCCTTAATTTGTTATTTAGGTTGGTTCCTTTGCCTTTGTCTAGCTGGGTTGTTGGACTAGAAAAGCTACAAACCAGGGTGGAAATAGAGTCACCTAATTTATTTTAATAAGTAAATAAAATGAATAGGAAATGAAAAGACAATTAAAAGAAAAATATAAATATTAGATATCATTATTAATATTAGTATTATTAAGGTTTTTATAACAAAAAGTTTAGAAAAGGAATTATACAAGTTAGAGAACAAAAGGCTAGGGAGGAGAAGAAAGAGATGGAGCTAGAGAATTTTATAGATGAAGGATTAAGAAAAACCAAAAGGAGTTTGTAGCAATTGAGAGGTAGAATGTGAAACCCTTTCTCTTTAGGTGTTTTTCTTTGGTGTTTAGTTTATATGATTTTGTATTGTTATGATTCAATAATTTATTTGAATAAATATGTACCTCTTGGTAATGATCAGGCTTCTCTTATTGATAGAAAACATGCTTAGGTATCTGTTGTTAAAATTTGAGAATTTTCCAATGTAAATTCACCGTTCAATGTTTCTTGTAATTTGGATAATAGTTTCTGAAATTCTGGACAGTTCGTTTTTGCTGTGGTTTTGATGTTCTTAGGAAGTCTTAATGATGTTAAAATGATTTGAGGTATTAACAAAAGTTGTAGATAAATGTCTTATCTTTCATCGTGCTTTGGATTTTCTTAATTTTAAACTAATATGAATTTATGGTGAATACTTCGGTAAAATGATGTTATCTACCTAGATTTTGTGATGTGTTTGTAAAATCAATACATTTTGATTGAGCCGTTAGTTTAATGTGAAATTATATGTCATAGATAAATATATCAGGAATATTCATATGAAATTTGAAGACGATCGGATAAATTTATCACTATGAAAACTATAATATAAGTTTCTGTAGTTAATGTATTTGCTTAAATGCTTGAAAGAAATTCATGTTGTTAAGCCACGGTTGCTTGTGCAAATGATTTATAAAACTAAATGAGTTCATGTTTTACCGTTATATGGAACATGTTTCATGCTAACGGTGGGTAATGATCCCCGAGAGTTAAATGGGTAATGATCCCCATGGGAAATTGTGTTTCCCGACCATCGATAAACGATAGGTGGATGTACGAACCAAGGTTTTCGTACCGTGAATGAAATGGGTAATAATCCCCGAGAGCAGATGGGTATGATCCCCATAGGAACTTTTGTTCCTGACCATCGATGGAGGCTGTCCGTGCCGATAAACGATAGGTGGGTGTACGAACAAAGGTTTTCGTACCGTGAACTCGTGGTTTCTCTGTGACTATATTAATATATGAATAGATGCGTTGAATCATTGATGAATGACTTGTTGACAATTATTTTGGTATTGTAAACTCATGGTTTGTTAGTGACAATGTTAATATGTGAATGATGTGTTGAAACTTAAATGGATGATTTGTTGATAATAATATTAATGATTGTGAACTCCTAGACTGAATTCTAGATTGAATAATTTATCAAACACATTGTTGGTATTGTGATTGTTGAGTATATCATTGATTCATTGACGTTGTAATGTGTCTCTTGTTATATGTTTTTCCTTGACAAAACGATTATGTTTGCGCATCTTTAGAGAATTGGGAGTGCATTCTATTGAGCTTTCATCTCACCCCAATTGACATCCTTGCAGATTTATCAGAGTGGCGCATCGAAAGCTAGGAATGAGTAGCTTAGTGATTGAATTGTTTTATTGTATTTCTTGAAATGTAGTTTGAAATAATATGTTTGGTTGAAAATGTTGTTAAAGATAATTAGTGGATTTATATGCTTCAATTCATGTTATATAAAGTTTCAACTATGTTTTGTGTAAAAGTAAATTAGCAACAAAAAAAATATGCATAAGTCTCTTTCCGACCCGTAACGCTTCGAGTTCGGATCTCCATACGGGTTTGACCCAGGTCCGGAACTCGGGGTGTTACAGATTCGAATTAATAAAACCGATTTTGCTTCAATTGTGTTCTTGTATAATTCTATGAGAATATTGAAATTGAACAACTCTTTAACTAGTTTCATTTGAGTCATTTGAACTAGTTATGGTTAAGATGAATAAGGTTGATATAAGAGTAATCATATGGCTAACCTCGATTAACTATTTGTGAACCAACATGGTGTACACGTTTAGGTACGGTTACATAAACCTAAATGAGGGTACATTTCATTTGTGTGTAACAAGCTAAGTTCGATCTAACGGTTGAAAGATATTAGCTTGGTTGAATTAGGTTTTTCATCTAACGGTGAATATTGAATGCTTTGTTACCAAGGTAACTTGGATTGCAAACCCTGATTTAAAAACTATATAAAGGAGAACTCTAGCAACTGGGAAAACTAATCCCCACACCTTCTGTGTGTTACAAGTTGCATAACTAGATTCGATTCTCCTTTAACCTTAGGTTTCTATCGAGACCCTGTAGATTAACGACTTCAAAGACTTCATTGGGATTGTGAAGCCAGACCCAACTATTTTCTTTGTAGTTGCGTGTTCTGATCTTGCCCGATTCTATCGTATTGAGTACAATTGAAATAATTGACTCGAGATTAATTTCTCCGATAGGCAAGATAAAAGTAATCACAAACATCTTCGTCTCATCGTTTGTGATTCCACAATATCTTGTTTCGCTAATCGATTAAGATTATTGTGAGGTGATTGATAATACTAGGCAGTTCTTCGGGAATATAAGACCGGTTTATCAATTGGTTCCTGTTCACCTTGATTTATCAAAAGACGAAACAAAAACTCTTGGGTATTTCTGTGGGAGACAGATTTTTTCAATCTATAGACTTTTCTGTATAAGACAGATTTGTTTATCAAGTCTTCGACTTTGGGTCGTAGCAACTCTTGGTTGTGGGTGAGATCAACTAAGGGAATCAAGTGCGTAGTATCCTGCTGGGATCAGAGACATAAGGAACGCAACTGTACCTTTAATCAGTGTGAGATTGATTAGGGTTTAACTACAGTCCAGTCCGAAGTTAATTGGTAGTAGGCTAGAGTCTGTAGCGGCTTAATACAGTGTGATGTTCAATCTGGACTAGGTCCCGGGGTTTTTCTGCATTTGCGGTTTCCTCATTAACAAAATTCTGGTGTCTGTGTTATTTCTTTTCTGCATTATATTTTGTTATATAATTAAAATATCACAGGTTGTGCGTTAAGATCAATCAATTAGAATATCCAACCTTTGGTTGTTGATTTACATTGATTGACACTTGAACATTGGTCTTTCATACCGTTCAAGTTGTTTCACATAATAATCAGGCTCACGGATTTCTATCTTTTTGATTTACTGATTACATTGTGAAACAGAGATATTAAACTCTTAGATATACTTTACTCTAGATTGAGTCTGACTGTCTAGTTGATTCTCTAGAAAGTGTATTGGAGTAAGTCCTCTCAGATTGCCAAACGAATTGTTGGGTGTGGTTGTTAGACCCCCGCATTTTCAATTGGTATCAGAGCAGGAAAACACATTTAAGACCTTATAAGTCTGTGTTTGTAGCGATCTGAGGATGGACGATATTGTCTCTAAAAATGCTTCGCCGGAAATGGATAAACTCAACATCGAGAGTGTTCTAGAAACCATCGAAAAGGTTGAGAATCCTAAGTTAAAAAAACTCATCAATTTCTTGTGTCTCGAAAATCTTCGATGGATAAGGGAAATTAATTGCTCTTATTGCAAAGTTTATATCAAAAAACCTATATTTAGAGAACGCTCTTGTCGACCTCCATAAGAAGTTAAATGAACAAATCCAGATCAATTCTGATCTTGCTACAGAAATTGCAAAGCTCAAGGATTTGAAGTCTGTAAAGTCTTTTTCAAAGGTTTTCAATAACGACTCTAATTCTTCCTTGAAGAATTGTCGTAAGTCAGGTGATAAGCAAGGTCTAGGCTTTGTAAAACTTGACAGTGCTCAGAATCCTTCTAACAAGGTTTATGATGTTGATACATGTTTTTTTTGTGGTTCTCATAATCACTTTCAACATGTTTGTTTGTCTTTCAAGAAAATACTAAAAGTTGCTAGTGATCTTCATACGGAAGTTGTTCAACTTTTGTCGTCTTTTAAAAGACATCCAATACTAACAAGAAATCCTAAAGTGGTTAGTAATGCTAGTATGGGAGCTTTTGCTCTAAAGTCAACATCACCCTTTCAATGGTTCCTTGATAGTGGTTGTAGCAGGCACATGACTGGAGATCTCTCATGGTTTATCAACTCAAGCGATTTTGATGGTGGACCAGTAACTTTTGGAGATGGAAGCTGCTGCTACATAAGCAAGAAGGGGACGATCAAGTTACCTGGCGTTCCTGAAATTCATGATATCGTATACGTTAAAGGTATGACTGCTTATCTTCTTTCTATTAGTCAAATCTGTGACAAAGGCCATAAAATTGTCTTCAATGATAAATGATGTGACATTGTCGACAAATATGGAAAAGTGATTTTTCAAGGATCACGTGGAAAAAATAACTGTTATCTTTTAGATACTCAGTTTAGTAATTGTTGCAATTTGACTAAGGTTGAATCTACACACCTTTGGCATGAGCGTTTTGGTCACATCAATTATCGTCTTCTAACTAAGATCATTAACAAAGAACTTGTTAGAGGCGTTCCCAAAATCAATGCTAAGGTTGAAGGTGTATGTGGTGCCTGTCTAAAGGGTAAACAAACGAAAGTTCCATACAAATCATCTCGAGATATTCTTACCAGAGATCCACTTGATTTAATTCATATGGATCTTTTCGGCCCAATTCAACAATCTACAGTGGCTGGGAAGAAGTACGCTTTGGTTATGGTAGATGATTACACCAGATTCACCTGGGTGGCATTTTTAGCTCACAAGAATAAAACGCTCAGTGAGTTCAATATTATTGTTAATAGAATCCAGAATGAACAAGGTCGCAAACTAAAGAAAATTAGAAGCGATCATGGCACTGAATTCAAAGACACCAAAGTATTTTAATACTGTGACTCTCTGGGAATTATTCAACAATACTCTCAACCTATCACTCCACAAGCAAATGGAGTTGCAGAAAGGAAGAACAGAAACATTCAGGAGATGGCAAGGGTAATGCTCCATAACAAAAACTTACCGTTAAGGTTTTAGGGTGAAGCTGTTTTTACGGCTTGCTATTTGATCAATCGTGTTTACTTACGGTCAAATACCTTAAACACTCCCTATGAGTTGTGGTACGGTAAGAAACCCAACTTACACTATCTTAGAGTGTTTTGCAGTAAGTGCTACATTCTAAAGGATCGTGAACAGAAAGGGAAATTTGATTCGAAAAGCGATGAGGGTATTTTTCTTGGCTATACATCTGACAGTCGTGGTTTCCGAGTCTTTAATCTCAGAACCCAAGTCATGATGGAATCAGTAAATGTTATCATTGATGATCTAAGTAATTTTCATCATGATGACTCTCCTGCTGAATTGCCTCCAACCGAGATAATTGAGAAAATCAAAGAAACGTCAGAATCAGAAGAAGTTGTCCCAACGGTTGCTGATCCTGATGTCTCTAGTGATGAGGAGAAAAGCTCTAGTCAGGTTATTCCTGTTGAACAAGAACGTGTAACTCCACGACACCTTTGGGTTCAAAGGAATCATGATACTAACAATATCATTGGAGGTAGGGAATCTACTGCTAAGACGAGAAGTCAACTTCAAAATATTTGCAATTTTGGTTGTTTTCTATCGCAAGTAGAACCAAGGAATATTGGTGAAGCTCTTAGTGATCCCTTTTTTGTGAATGCAATGCATGAAGAGTTAAATCAATTCCAAATACAAGATGTATGGATACTCATACCTTATCCCCCCAATATCAATATTGTTGGTACCAAATGGATATTTAAGAACAAGTCCGATGAATTTGGCACCATTGTCAGAAACAAAGCTAGACTTGTCGCTCAAGTCTATTCACAGATTGAAGGAATCGATTTTGACGAAACCTTTGCTCATGTTGCATGCCTTGAGTCCATTCGGTTATTATTAGCTCATGCTTGTTTTCTTAAGGTTAAGCTATTTCTAATGGACATTAAATCCGCTTTCCTAAATAGAAAATTAAAGGAATAAGTCTATGTCACTCAACCTAAGGGATTTGAAAACCCTGATTTCCCTGATCATGTCCTTAAACTCAACAAGGCGTTGTATGGGTTAAAACAAGCACCTCGTGCCTAGTTTGAAAAACTAACTACTTCTCTTCTTAGGAAAGGTTTTCAAGAGGTGAAGCTGATAAAACATTGTTTACCAAATGGAGTGGGAAAGATGTTGTAATTGCTCAAGTTTATGTAGATGATATCATCTATGGATCAACATCGTAGAAACTTGCAAAAGATTTTCAAGTCTCTCTTGGTAAGGAGTTTGAAATGAGCAATATTGGTGAATTAAAATTCTTTTTGGGTTTACAAATTCAACAACACAAGAATGAAATTTACTTATCTCAAGAAAAATATGCAAAGGATCTTGTTTCAAGATTCAGTATCAATAAGTCAACTCCAAAACTTACTCCTATACCTACCACGGGTAAACTACATGGAGATGAGAAAGGTGTAAATATGGATCAAAAGCTTTATCGGTCTATCATTGGAAGTCTTTTGTATCTCACTGCCACAAGACCTGATATTGCTTTTAATGTTGGTTGTTGTGCTAGGTTTTAGGAAAATCCAAAGGAATCTCATCTTGCAACCGCAAAGAGGATCATACGTTACATTAATCACACTGCCGGGTATGGTCTTTCTTACACATTTGATACTAACACTGACCTTACTGCCTATTAAGATGCAGATTGGGCAGGGTGTGTGGAAGACAGAAAGAGTACATCAAGGAGATTCTACTATGTAGGGATGAATCTTGTAGCTTGGCATAGCAAGAAACGAAATTCACAATCTCTCTCAACATGTGAAGCAGAATACATTGCTGCAGGTTCATGTTGTACTCAACTACTATGGATGAAACAAATGCTTGCTGATTATGGAATAATGAAGATCTTTTGTGATAACTCAAGTGCGATTCGCATCACTAAGAATCCTGTTGAGCACTCAAGAACTAAGCACATAGACATAAGGTACCATTTTATTCGAGATCTTTATGAAAATGGTATCATCACTATGGAATTTGTTCCTTCCGAACAACAATTGGCTGATATTCTCACCAAACCATTAGACACTGCCATGTTTCAACACCTACGGCAGTCTATTGGTGTTGTTCTGGTTCATTAGTTTTCCATAACTCTTGCCCCTGTTGTTATCTCGATCTTTTGGGCAATTGAGATTGGATCTCCAGAATGGTGTTGTTTCATGTTTGCATTTGTTTCTAGTAGATGAGTTTTTCTGTTAAGTATCCTAGTGTTCTTTATAAATCCTTATTTTATTGTAAAAGCAAGGTCGCCTTTGTTGTTATTTTGGGAATGGCATTTTATTGGTGGGGGGGGGGGGGGGGTGCTTTTTGAACTTGTGCTTAATTGCCAAATCTTTGTGGCGAGTGCGGCTGTGGAATATTATAGGGGTTATCTTGTATCTTTATAAACTCCTTGATGAATGCATTTAACTTCGGCTTTATGATTGCATCTAAATAAGTTGGTATGTTATTCTATTTTGGTCATGAAGTATCTCTATGAAAATTTCATGAGGATCCCACTATTTTTCGTACCTTTGCCAATTTTTATTGACAAAAAGGGGGAGAATTAATGTGTAGTTTCATACTATAAATACATATGGTTTACGGATCATTATGTAAGGGGGAGTGGTTTTCATGTCGAGATGAAGTATTGACTAAGGGGGAGTGATACATATCACCATAGTATTGTTGTCAAAGTTGTGATACGATTGAACTTTGATGATGTGTAATAATACTATGACACTGTATAACAATGATTGAGAGCATTTGTTTTCTCGTTGTTATCGCTACGGATATTCAACAACTATGATGCTGATTTGAACACGTTTAGAATCATGGATTACTTGGAAGTGACGAAGTTTTCGAGTCATGTTGAAGATGCCAAAGAGATCAAGCATATGGATGAGAAGCTACAAATTTTATTTATTTTGTAATCCATATGTATTGATAGTTTTGTCACTAAAATTGACAAAGGGGGAGATTGTTAGAGCACTACTCGGTCGAACTCGCATGCGTTGCTATCTCAAGCATGTTTTTCAATGTTAGTGATCAAAACTATAAGTCTTGATTTCTAGCCTATTTATAGATGTCTCGGACTAGGACATAGATTGTGTAGTTGAGCTTAGACTTCACGGCATTCATCATTTGAAGACGAAGAACTACTAAGGGGATCTTGTGGGACTTCATCGACAAAAGGTATGTGGAGACTTAAACTCATCTATCACTTGGAAAGTCTATTTCTACTATATCTCCTATATTAAGACATAAGTCGTGTTACGATATAGTTTTCTATATACACATTTGATATTTCGAGCTGAGTTTATCTCGCTTACATATTTCTCGAAATATGTGTTGGAAAGCTTTCGCTTCGAACAAGTTCATCTTATATCATGTGAAAATTTCCGAGTAACATCTTACATGGTTTGTGTGATACAATCATTTGGTGTTTGTCTTGGAATGTTTCGTTAAGATTATTTCAATAACTTGAAAATTGCTTTGATGCTAATACTGTGTGAAAACGGCTATTGTCATCCTCTAAGAAAGTTTCAATGATTGAAATAAGAGTTTAGAACACTTAACCATTATTGGATATGTCATGTTGTGTACTCTTGCACATATGTAATCCATGTCCGGGAACCATAGTATGCGCACCCGTTTGCGTACCGGTTGGTTTGAGAAATCTAGGAACCTAAGTATGCGTACCCGTTTGTGTACTAGCGTACAGGTTCATATCCGAGAATTTCTGCTGGGATTGAAAGTTCGCGTACCCGTTTGCGTACTGGCGTAACCCAATCTTAGTCCGGGTATTTCAAGTATGCGTACCCGTTTGCATACTTGAAGGTTAAAGTTCTAAAATCGGTTTTGTACATGAACATAAACATTTATATAATAAGGAATGCAATCTTTGCAAACCTTGGCTATAATGTTCATGATTGATTCAAGTGAATCAAACCGATTTTTCTTCAATTGTGTTCTTGTATAATTCTATGAGAATATAGCAATTGAAAAACTCTTTAACTAGTTTCATTTGAGTCATTTGAACTAGTTATGGTTAAGATGAATAAGGTTGATATGAGAGTAATCATATGGAACCTCGGTTAACTATTTGTAAACCAACATGGTGTACACGTTTAGGTACGGTTACATAAACCTAAATGAGGGTACATTTCATTTGTGTGTAACAATCTAAGTTCGATCTAACGGTTGAAAGATATTAGCTTGGTTGAATCAGGTTTTTCATCTAACGGTGAATATTGAATGCTTTGTTACCAAGGTAACTTGGATTGCAAACCCTGATTTGAAAACTATATAAAGGAGAACTCTAGCAACTGGGAAAACTAATCCCCACACCTCCTGTGTGTTACTAGTTGCATAACTAGAGTCGATTCTCCTTTAACCTTAGGTTTCTATCGAGACCCTGTATGTTAACGACTTCAAAGACTTCATTGGGATTGTGAAGCCAGACCCAAATATTTTCTTTGTAGTTGCGTGTTCTGATCTTGCCCGATTCTATCGTATTGAGTATAATTGAAATAATTGACTCGAGATTAATTTCTCCCATAGGCAAGATAAAAGTAATCACAAACATCTTCATCTCATCGTTTGTGATTCCACAATATCTTGTTTCGCTAGTCGATTAAGATTATTGTGAGGTGATTGATAATACTAGGCATTTCTTCGGGAATATAAGACCGGTTTATCAATTGGTTCCTGTTCACCTTGATTTATCAAAAGACAAAACAAAAACTATTGGGTATTTCTGTGGGAGACAGATTTATTCAATCTATAGACTTTTCTGTGTGAGACAGATTTGTTTACCAAATCTTCGAATTTGGGTCGTAGCAACTCTTGGTTGTGGGTGAGATCAACTAAGGGAATCAAGTGCGTAGTATCCTTCTGGGATCAGAGACGTAAGGAACACAACTGTACCTTGAATCAGTATGAGATTGATTAGGGTTCAACTGTACAAAATTCTGGACTAGGTCCCGGGGTTATTCTGCATTTGCGGTTTCCTCGTTAACAAAATTCTTGCGTCTGTGTTATTTCTTTTCCGTATTATATTTTGTTATATAATTGAAATATCACAGGTTGTGCGTTAAGATTAATCAATTAGAATATCCAACCTTTGGTTGTTTATTTACATATATTTACACTTGAACATTAGTCTTTGGTACCGTTCAAATTGTTTCACATAATAATCAGGCTCACGGATTTCTATCTGTTTGATTTGCTGATTACATTGTGAAACAGAGTTATTAAACTCTTTGATATACTTTACTCTATATTGAGTCTGACTATCTAGTTGATTCTCTAGAAAGTGTATTGGAGTAAGTCCTCTCAGATTGCCAAACGAATTGTTTAGTGTGGTTGTTAGACCCCCGCATTTTCAGTCATACCAATACAAAAGTCAGGCCTTGTGAATAGTTTTACCAAGATAAATAAACAAGTTATGAGCGGTTATACTAAACACACATATTGGTAATCCAAAGATTTGCAATGAATAACAATACCAATAAGCCTAGCGATTTCCCTTTCGATTCATAAAAAAAGTTTATGAATTGTACTTCCTTTAAACGAATGTAAAACATTGTTTCCTAGGAAGAAATCTTCACCCATACCCATACATAATCAAAATAGCATTCATACGATTATGTCGATGTCTTATATACGAAGTTCAAAAGATAGACGTTATACTTCGTATTGTAATTCCTTAATACTATGTCTAACTAGAGTATAATCATTCACAGCTTCGCAGTTATGTTTTCAATATGCACGACTTGAAAGATACGTAGGAATGAAACAGTTCAAGTCAAATATTACTAACCTCAAGAGGAAGGATGATGTCGTCGTTGTAGCTCTTTACTTCTTCACATTCATCAAGTCTTCATGTAATACTTGTAAGTCTCATATCCTACTAACTTTCTAGCTAACCTATACAAAGTTGACTCTAGTAAATAATCAAGCGACTCTTTAAATGAGTTTTGATTCACTAAAATATGACAACCAAACTTGACATACCAACTCTTGGTGGGTTCAATCGAGCAATGCTCTAACAACCATGCCAGTGGAAAATGAGGTGCAGACTAAATTCGGTATTAGAGTTGTGATCTCCTATAGTGGAGACTACCTATTGTTACATCATGTGAGGAACTGACCTTCAATTCTTTGTACATGTCTAAATATGTGCTTTTAGAGTGTGTGTCACCGTACGTTAATTCTAGGTAGAATGGTGAGCGACCCAACCTCCCACCAATAGAAGCACTACTTTGATCTCTTGAGTGTTATTTTATCAATCATGATGGTGACATCGAATTGCTAACTTACATACCACTTGTAATCTTGTTCGCAGTTAGCACCATCCACTTTATCTCTCTCTACACCAACAGGTCCATAGAAAAACTATCATCATCAGCAAGAGGAGCATCACAAATTCGAAGGAAAGTTGAAGACGTTTGAGGTTTACAAGCAACAATACAAGGAAGAGCAAGTTTCATATCAAAGTAAAGCAACATACAATGGCAGATTTTATATATACATGTTGAAGACTTACATATAAGGAGCGGAATTCTATATCTAAGTATGAAGACTTATTTACAAGAGCGAAGAAAATCAAAAGATGAGAGTTATTGAAGTTTATGATACAAAGACAATACAAGTTGTGAAGATCAAAGTGGTAAAGTGCTTCTTTCATGGCCATGTTATTTTAATTTCGTTATTCTTTTTGTAGTTGTAATCTTTTTGTTCAAAAAGAAAAAAAAAATACAAAATACAAAAAAGAAAAATAAAAAATAAAATAAAAAATAAAAAATAAAAAATACAAAAAGATTTGCATTTAGGTTGTTATTTGTTCAATAAGGTCACGCGGAAGAAAAATTTATAAGGAAGTTTCAATCAAAAAGGAAATTGAAGAGAAAGAGTTACAAATTTTCAGAGTTCTACGAAGTTTAAGAGTTTATCATCAACAGTTGAAGCCGAAGACCAAGAAAATGAAGAAGACGAGCCGAAGGAAGACGTTTCCATTGGATGCTGTGAGAGTGGTGCTAACTGCAAGTCGAACGGATAACGAGGTAAGTAAGCATATTCCCACCTTCGTTAAGTGGTTGATTTCCTTTCTTAGAGATCGTCAGAAGAAAAAAGAAGAAGGAGGTTTTCAAAATGATAAAAGATGTGGGTTTTCAAAACAATTCGGAGGGATTTTCCTTCCTACTATTCAACGTGTCACAGGACTCTCTCTTCATTCCTACCTGGACACATGTGTGACCCATAAAAAAAGTTGTTTATTATTGAGAGCAACTTCATAAAACCCTTTCTGGTGAGGCAGAGTCGAGACTTTCGATCACTCTCGAACCCAGATTCTTTCGATAAGGGATGGTTATTTCTCTCTCAACTTTTAAGGATGAGATTGTGTTCATATATATCTAACTTCTTATTACTAGTGTGCAGAATCTCTATGTCTTCTTAGCGCGTTGGATGCTATCATTTTGGAGAACTAGTAAGTTGGAAAAGTAGGTTTTGTGGGTATACCTCTTGTAAGCCCTCACAAGACTATAAATCGTCCACTAGGGACACCTAGGGGTTTAAAGGCATGTTGTATTAGCTAAGTGCGTTCGTTTTCTCGACGATATGGAGTTGTTGTATTTTAGATAGTTTGCTCGAGGACTTGCAAAAGCCAAGTGTGGGGGAATTTGTTAAGTGCATATGTTGCATATATTTAGTGTCGAATCCATGCTAGTAATTGCTATATATTCTTGTGAATTATTGTATATTACTCTTGTTTTCTTTTATTTATGTTTTGCTAGGTGAATCATCCGAAAGAAGTGAATTTGCACTTAATTGTGCAATAAAAGAAGTTAGCTATAAACGGAAAAGGGCCAAAGACCAAGTGGAACTCGTTCAAACCTAAGAGTTATTGCCATCACATTGAAGAGGACGAAAATATGAAGCCAATGACGAAAGAATGGGGTCAATCCGATATCATACAAAGAAGTTATGCGCGAAACAAGAATGATGTTGAAAATTACACTGTCAGTCTTCTAAGACTGACAGTTGAATGGAAATTTATAAAGGCACCAGTTCATTCGCTAGGGGCTGCCATCATCTTCATAACTCGGGTTTTGCCTGACGTTCACGGCTATTCACGGAAACTGTAGATGGGTGCTGTTCGAGTGTGGTTAGCTGGCATAGCAGAGACGATGGTCATCGTGATGTTGGCAGAGAAGGCTGGTCATGATCGGAGATTAATGGGTGAAGATCAGCAGTGGAGTAACGAGCTATACGGGAATGGAGCTCGACTGGCAGAGATGAATAGGTTCTGTTGATTAACTCGAGCAGGTGATTGATCGATCAATGAATGGTTGCTTTGAGTTCTTGTGGAGCAGAAGGATTGTGGATTGATTATCGATCCTGGCAGTGGTCGATGGCGTCTTCTGGCAGTGATGCTGTCTTTGATTCATGGAGGAGAGTTTTGGTAGAATGAAGAGCTTGGCAGTAGTGTGTGAATGTTGCTGCCATTAATGGGGTTCGATAGCAAAGTCAGTTGAGACTCGAGTATTGGAGCTGTAGGAGATGATGACGTTCATGGCAGCGATAGTGATGTTTGGTGATGGTGCTGTCGGTGAATGATGGATGAGTTCAAGAAAAGAAGATGAACTGAGAGCAGTAAGAAATAATATTTTGGTTGCTTCCATTGTTGATAGAGAGATCGAGTCGATGATGAGAGGTTGCTGTTGGTGAAGTCTGAGCATAACAGAGATACGAGAGTTGAGAAACTATGGACTGAGCTTGGCAGTGATGGAGTTTTGCCGCTGAGTTTGCCAGTGACAAGAACAGAGAGAATACTCTCGGATAAAATATGATGGAGGAGGAAAAGAAGCTATGGTAATGTTTCTCACCGTAGAGGATCTCAGGTGAGCATACATATGGGAAGTCTCACCGTAGGAAATCTCAGGCGAACATACGGTTGGAAAACTCCACCGAAGATAAACTCGGGGAAAAGAATAAAATGTTACTGGCCGTGAAGTTATCGAAGGGAAAGGCTGTCAGTTTCAGAGAACTGACAAGCCAAGCAATGCAACTGGGCTGGATATTTTGTGCTGACGCTGGCCCATTTGACTAAAGTAATGCGAGCAGGCTTGGTTTGGGTATTTTGTCGACATTTTTGGCAACATTTCGACCGGGAATTGATGCACGGGCGCAGCCACAACTTGGAGACTATTTAAGAGACTTCTTAACCTAAATCTATTATATCTCTACACATCTCATAATACACTTTGTTCTTCATAAATATTTTAGGGTTTACCCCTTTAGGGGAAACCGGGTAATTGTGTAATCATGAGAAGCTAAACTTTAGTTGATTAAGGATGAATTCAATGTTCTAGTGTGAAGCTTTATTAGTTATATAAATCTATTCAGAGTTCTTATCATTATCGTTTGTTTTCACTATTTTTAGGGTTTATGATTGATTAATTAGATTGTTTGGAGTGTACGCTGGATTATTCTTTTGATCATTCTATTGCTAGTAAAGGGTTAGGATATACGTGTAATTGTTGAATAATCCTTACACAAGTAGAGAACGCGAGACCTTGCAGAGGGATTCTGTGGAGCAATCGTGTGTGAAGACAACAACACTAGTAAGTGGACCTTGCGCTAAGAGTCTAATTGCTATGATCAACCTAAGTTCACGTAACTTAAAGCTTCCGATTGGGTTACACCTTGAGTGCGCTACTACTTGGTGGTTCAGTAGGATAAAACTTGATATGCGAGCGCTTTGGTATCCGGTTACATAAGGGACTTTGGGGATAGCGTTGCTCTAGCTGCTATCCTATGATTGGTGATGAATGGTTCTAACGAAGATAGATAAGTATACTAATCCAATTATCGCTTGGTAACGACGAAGGATTCCTTGATCATCTCTTTTCTTTATTATTATCTTTTTATTTATCTTACAACCAACCTCCCTTTGTTTTGTATTATTTTTCAATCTAAATAACCTATCAATTACACAGCTCTCTGTGGGAACGATCCTTACTACCGCTATATTACTAGTTAATTAGTGGGAAATATCTCGATTAATTTGTTGTGGTTACGACACGCAACAATCGGTCACACCAAGTACTAGGATCGGTTACCCAATGACACACCAATTATAAATATCTCGATCATACCATCTTAGGTGATTACTTAAGATTGGTTTCACTAATAAAAGTCATACCGATACATAAGTCAGGAATTGTGATTAGTTTTACCAAGATACATAAACAAGTTATGAGCGGTTATACTAAACACACATATTGGTAATCCAAAGATTTGCAATGAATGACAATACTAATAAGCCTAGCGATTTCCCTTTCGATTCACAAAACAAGTTTATGAATGTACTTCCTTTAAGCGAATGTAAAACATTGTTTCCTAGGACGAAATCTTCAACCATACCCGTACATAATCAAAATAGCATTCATACGATTATGTCGATGTCTTATATACGAAGTTCAAAAGATAGACGTTATACTTCGTATTGTAATTCCTTAATACTATGTCTAACTGGAGTATAATCATTCACAGCTTCGCAGTTATGTTTTCAATATAGCACGACTTGAAAGATACGTTAGGAATGAAACAGTTCAAGTCAAAATATTACTAACCTCAAGAGGAAGGATGATGTCGTCGTTGTAGTTCTTTACTTCTTCACATTCTTCAAGTCTTCGAGTAATACTTGTATGTCTCATATCCTAATAAATTTCTAGCTAACCTATACGAAGTTGACTCTAGTAAATAATTGATGTGTTTTGTAATTGTAGTAAAAATGATTCAAACTCTAAGACTTGTGAAGGATTTTCTAGACTCAAGTTAAACTCAACAATTAAATAAAGTTGTATCAAAAATATAAAGAAAACACCGAGACTCTGGATTCCACCATTGACCAATTAAATGATAAACTCTAATCAATATTTATGCAATTTTTTTCCTTTTAAGTGATTCTAATATTTTGCCTCTAATAGATTTTTGAAGTAATAGTTGTAAACACAAAGCATGAAACATCAAAAGTTTTAAAACCTAGCATGTCCCATCAAAACAATTCACAACTACTCAATAAAAATCAATTTTCCTATTAGTTCTATGCAAATAATCATATAAAAAATTGCAAAAAATAATTAAAATAGAATTATTCCACTTTTCATGGAACAATGGCTTCCTCCGTCGCCTCGGCTAAGGGGTTTAGATCCTCATAATAAAAATATGCTCAAAAGTTGATTTCATTGCTCAAATAAGGTGTTTTTATTAAGAAGGACGAGCTGTAGTTACAGAAAGCTTTTTGTATGGAAAGTAATGGTCGCTGAAAGTATTAAGCAACGACAATGAAAAACGATAATAGCTTTCTGTAGTTGAATATAAGACTGCTTCTGCGACGGTTCGGTGAGGGTCGAAGTTCTTCGTGTTCTTCAGCAGCAGCAGCAGCGGGTTTTCTTCAACTTTGATTTCTCGGCTCTGTGGTGTTCTAAACTTCCCCCAAAGTCTTCCTAACCCTTCTTAGGACTCTCACCACCCTATATATACTCAACAGGCCAATCAAACCTCGGTGAATTCTTTGGTTTCTTTGAGCTGAAGTCTCGGCAATTTTTCTTCTTTATGTTTTTTTCTTTGCTACGCATCTTATGAGCTGTTAAAGCTTCCTCGATTAGACATAATCCGTATCTCAGGCTAGTGTTAATTATAGAAGAATATCATGGAATTTCTATATATACTTATCACCAAATCTCGATAGCTAACTTCCCTGTTTACCCAAGACTCCTTCCAAAGATAAAACTCAGTTAACAGGGAAGATAATCTCCCTTACTGTCACGCAGCAGAACTTTCCTTTCTCTGTTTTTGATAACTTCCAAAATTAATGAGGTTTGATAACAAGTTTTATTTCCGTATAACTATAATCCAATCTCTCCTAAATTTCCTCCAGAAAGCTACGCAGCTAGCTAGCTTGTATTCCCGCCAAAAGTAAAATTCAAACGAAGGGGATGACCTCCCCTTATCCGGACCAGGTGTGCGAATAGCAAGTGGATACCCCTTAGTAATCTGGGTGCCCCTTAGTAATTTTCTCCCATGAGCGCAAAAACCACTTTTCGAGCCAATTTCGCCGCAAAATCCTATTTCTCCAAAAACACCTACAAAAGGATAAAATACCAAAATTAGTACAAAAATGGGTACTAACAATATACACAAAAGAGATGAAAATAGACACATAAATGCGTCTATCAATAATCAAGCGACTCTTAAATGAGTTTTGGTTCACTAAAATATGACAACCAAACTTGACATACCAACGCTTGGTGGGTTCAACCGAGCTATGCTCTAACACTATCAATACATATGGATTAAAAAATAAATAAACTTGGTAGCTTCTCATCCAACATGCTTGATTTCCTTGGTTCTTCAACATTCCTCGAAATCTTCGTCACTTCCAAGTACTTCCAGCGATTCTGAACGTGTTCAACTCATCATCATTGTTGTTGAAGATTCGTAGCCATAACAATAATAAACATGATGTTTTCTTATTGTTATACACTGTCATAGTATTATTACACAACATCAAAGTCCATATGCGTCACAACTTTGACAATAATATTATGGTGATATGTATCACTCCCTCTTAGTCGATACTTCATCACACAATGAAAACCACTCCCCCTTACATAATGATCCATAAATCATATGTATGTAGTATGAACTACCAAATAATTCTCCTCCTTTTTGTCAATATAAATTGGCAAGTCGAAACTTAGTGTATTCATCAAAGAGTTTATAAAGATACAAGATAACTCCTACAATGTTCTACAGCCGCACTCCCCCACAAAGATTTGGCAATTAAGCACAAGTTTAATTAAGAACTCTCCCCCATAATATGTCATTCCCGAAAGAACAACAAGAGCGACCTTACTTTTACAAGAAAAGAAGGATTTCTTTGGACATTAACAAATTACATGAAACATGAATTTGTATCCAGATAACTCAATCAAATTAATCCACAAGAAGACCTTATTGATTAATTTAATCGGAAATGCTCAGCATAAGAAAACTTATGGAGACGTACAGTACTTTCACATAGAAGTGGATCAGGGAAAGATCAATACTGCGGAATATTCAAAAGTTCATTCCGTCCTTTATCAATATTTGCATAAAGACATAATAGACTTAACTTTTGAGCATATATGAGATACTCATAGTTCACGGACGTAAACACAACCATATCTCATACCAAGTTTTTGCAATATAAAAAACCAATAAAGATTAATACTGCAAAATCATCTTCCAAATAACTTAGAATTTAAATAAATAAATCTAAAACATTGCAAGATGAAAATTGTTGGCAATAGCTATGTGTAATCACAATATTTGTTATTCCAAACCCTAGTTATCCTTCAAAAATTAGAATAAATTCTCATAAGAAGTTTTCTAGACATAACAAAATCTGGCTTCTTTGATAACCTCATACCTCTCCATGACTCCATCATAAAAGGTATCGCCGATATCCTTGATTCTTTTGACCGTGGAGATTCCATGTTCTTGAGTTAGAACATTCACTTTTCGATCAACAATATGACCAAGTTGCCTAGCCTTGATGCAATCCACAATGAGCTTCTTCTGATAACGTATCAATGTCTTTTGATTTTCAAGGATTTTGGTATGGCAAACTCGACCTTTGAGTCATTCTGATAACGAATTAAATCCTTGATAGATTCAGCTATCTAAGAGTTGCACTCTTTTCTTGCAAGCATCTTCTTCAAAATAAGTTCCTGAACTGAGCCGCATCCTTTGACATCTTCTGCCATGTCAAGATCCACAATCTCCTGAGATCTTGTAGAGTTCTCCATATATATATATTTTTTAAATAGGGATGAAGCACAATATAGTATATATATTCGTGAACAAGGGAAGGAAAGGAAACATTTGTTATAGAAAACCCTATAAAAACTCTTAGGAAGAAGAGTACACGGACGTTAGCAACCCGGTTAGGAAAGTTAATGGGTCGGCGATGATCAAAAATAAGAAACACACTATTAGTTGTCTCATAGATTTTCATAGCTCGATAATTTAGAAGATTCACTTTAAATTAGAGCACAAGAAGAAATCAACAAGATCAAAAGTTACTAGGAGTCAAGATATGACTCAACATTCACATATTAAGAAAACAACTTTATTTCAAACACAAAATCAGATGATATCATACAACAATCTTGAGCATCCCGCAAACATCATCCTTGCAACTCTAAAGTTAGATACAAGGATGAGATTACATAGAATCAGGTAGCAGAGTGAGATGTAATCCCGCTACGAGTATTGAGGGAAGGGTTGTAAATACCTTCTGAGTGTTTTGCCGTGTATTCCTTATCTTCCTTCGGTTATAACTTATTCTAGAAGAATTTAACATAAACCTTTTTGAAACTCCATCAGAAGGATTTTTCTGAGGATTAATTCTAAGGCCTCTAGAAATCGGTTCCAAAGGACAAGAATTATAAGAACCCCATCTCCTAGACTTAGATCTACCAGATTTATTCTCATAAACACTAAGAATGTATATATTAGTGACGTATGAATTTGCACCATTAAGAGGGACATGATTCCTGTAGAGATTTCTAGATGAGTGACCTTGGAAATCTCTTTTATGAGAGTTCTGGTTTTCTGCAGGAATGAAATCCATTGAAGATGTCGTCAGATGATTTACTCTGTCGACTGTAAAAAAAAAGCAAATTTTGAAGATCAGAAATCTATTTCTTTCTAGAAAAATAATGTAGATCATAATGATTCCTTTTCCCACATAATGAACAGGATCGTGGATCAGAAACATTTCGATAATTCCCTTAACTCATAGCCTTTTCTGATATTCGCAAGTTATGCAAGCGTTTCTTAGCGGATAATTCCTTAGAAGGAATTTTCTCCATGCTAGGTAATACCTCATGAGTATTAGAAAAAGGCAATGAGGATGACTTACTCATTAAAACAGAGTTTTCCTTTTTCAAGAAGTTATACTGTTCTTGGGCAAGTAAAAGAGATGCAACCAGTTTCTCTTTTTCAACACGACATCTGTTCAATTCTGATGAATGAGGCTTGATTAAACGTTCTTCTCTAATTGAGTCTTCTTTAACAGTATCTTCAAGCATACTAATCTTTTCACGCTGTAGAGTAGTTTCTTGAACAAGATTTTCGATATTGTTAGAGAAAGACTCAACGGTATTACAGAGTTTACGTTCTCTTTCAAGAAACTTCCCAAGTTCATCAATAAGCTGAGCATATTTTTCCTTCAAGAGACTTAATTTTAGAAACTTGAATATCAATAATCTCAGCAGATTTTTTTAATGTTCTGGTGAGTTCCATTTCAGAGTCTGGCATAGTGTCAATTATCACTTTAGAGGGATGTTATCAGAATCTGATTGCAAAAAAATTCTACCTCGGGATTCGGAAGAATCAGCTAAGGAGTTATCCTTTGAGGTGAGCCCAAGACATTTGGCATAATCAAAAACTTTGGAAGACATCTTTATGTGCGTAAAAGTGAGACAAACTTCTATCCACAAAAATAAGATTGCTACAAACACAGACTTATGAGGTCTAAACGTGTTTGCCTGCTCTGATACCAATTGAAAAAGAGGGGGTATAACAATCACACCCAATATTTCATTAGGCAATATGTATGGACTAACTCTAATATTATTCCGAGAGCACCAGCTTATAAAGCGAGCTCTATCAAGAATGATATCAAAGAGTTATATCTATGTTTCTCAATGTAATCAGCAAATGAAACAGATATGAATCTGTGAGCCTGATTATTATGAGAAACAACTTGTACGGCACCAAAGACCAATGTCCAAGTGTTAATCAATTTCTATCCAACAACCAAAGGTCGGATTTTCCAATTGATTGAACAAAGCACAACCTGTGTTATTTCAATTATATAAAAATATAATGCGAAAAAGAAATAACACAGACACCATAAGTTTTATTAACAAGGAAACCGCAAATGCAGAAAAACCATGGGACCTAGTCCAGTTTTGAACACCACACTGTATTAAGACGCTACAAACACTAGCCTACTACAAGTTAACTTGGGACTAGAATGTAGTTGAGCCCTAACCAAGTCTCACACCAATTAAGGTACAGTCGCATTCCTTACGCCTCTAGAACCACGCCGGATTCTGTTCACTTGATTCCCTTAGATGATTTCACCCACAACTAAAAGTTGCTACGACCCAAAGTCGAAGACTTATAAACAAATCCGTCTCATACAGAAAAGCCTATTATGATAGATAAATCTGTCTCCCACAGAAGTACCTATGAAATTTTGTTCCTTCTTATGATAAATCAAGGTGAACAGGGAACCAATTGATAATCCAGACTCATATTCCCGAAGAACAACCTAGAAATATCAATCACCTCACAATAACTTAACTATATGGTAGTAGAAGAAGTTATTGTGGAATCACAAAGAATAAGACAAAGAGCTTTGTGATTACTTTTTATATCTTACCTATCGGAGATAAATCTCGAGAAAATCTTAGTGAAGATAGTACTCAATACGATATAACAAGTAAGATCATAATACACAACTACAAAGAAAATAGTTGGATCTGGCTTCACGAATCCCAAATAAAGTTTTCAAGTCGTTAACCTATAATGGTTTTGGAAAAACCTAGGTTAAAGGAGAATCGACTCTAGTCGCAACTAGGACACAGGAAAGTGTTGGGATTAGGTTTTCCAGTTGCTAGAGTTCTCCCTTATATATAGTCTTTCATATCAGGGTTTGCTTACAATCGAAGCTAGGGTTAGCTTAGTAACAAAGAAATTGATATTCACCGTTAGATGAAAACCTGATTTAATATTCAAGATAAGTTTGTTTAAAACCAAAGCAATATCTCTCCACCGTTAGATGGTCTTAGCTTGTTACACACAAATGAAATATACCTTCATTTAGATATAGGTAACCGCACCTAAACGTGTATATTGAGTTGGTTCAAAGTTAACCGAAGTTAGCCATATGAACACTTTTGTCTTAACCACATTCATCTAACACTTCTAAATCAAATATGATGATCAATCAAACAAGAAAGATAATCAAATGAATCTAATTGTATTTTCAATTGATTTGTTCAATTGTTCATCATTGAATATAAATGTATATAAACCAATTGAAACTAAATCGGCTTGATCCGTAATCGTACAAAGTACTTATATAAGAATCAAATCATGAACATTTAGCCACGGTTTACAAAGATTGCATTCCTTAATTTATAAATGTATTTGTTCATGAGTATGAGAATCATATTAAACCGATTTTAGAACTTTACCAACTAAGTTTGCAAACGGGTACGTAAACTATAGTATCTGGACTTTGGTCTTGTCCAGCTGTTTTCAAACGGGTACGCAAACATCCGTCCCGGACCTAACTCATGTAGAACCGTTCTATACTGGTATGCAAACAAGGTTCCCGGATTTCTCATTTAAAACCGTTCGCATACTGGTATGCAAACAAGGTTTCCGGATCTGAATCATACCAAAACAGTTTGCATACTGGTATGCATACTGTGATATATCCAGACAAATGGTATATGTTCTAAACTCCCATTTCAATCATTGAAACATCCTTAGAAGACGACAATAGCCGTCTCACACAAATTATTAGCTTCGAAGTAATTTTCAAGTGATCGAATGATCAATACGAGACTTTCCAAGTCGACATCAAACGATTTTCTCACATAAATCATTTAAGATGTTTCAAGGAAATTTCCACATGATCATCTTTTGACTTATTGTTCAGTTTCCAACAAATAAATTGTTTCCAACTGAACTCGTCAAGAATAAAGATGAACGTAGCTAAAACAAAAAGCTTCCAACATATATTTCGAGATATAGATAAGCGAGTTGTACTCAACTCGATATATCAAATGTGTATAGATAGAATTAAATAGACTTCTGAGTGATAGATAAGTTTTAGTCTCCACATACCTTTTGTTGATGAAGTTCCTTCAAGCTCTCCTTAGTAGATCTTTGTCTTCAATCGATGAACGCCGTGAAGTCTAAAGCTCAACTACACATTTTATCCTAATCCGAGACAGAGCTCTATGTAGACTATAAATCAATATTTATAGTTTTGATCAACTAAACTTGACAAACAAGCTTGAGATAGAAACGTTTGCTAGTTCGACTGAGCAGTGCTCTAACAAGCTTAGTAACAAATCATTCAATATTCACCGTTAGATGAAATCCTGATTTAAGATTCAAGCTAAGTCTGCTAAAAGTTAAGCAATATATCTCCACCGTTAGATGGTCTTAGTTTGTTACACACAAATGAAATATACTTATATTTAGATATGGGTAACCCTACCTAAACGTGTATATTGAGTTGACTCAATAATAGTTAACATTAGTTAGCCATATGAATATTTTTGTCTTAGCCTTATTCATCAAACACTTCTAGATCAAATATGATGATCAATCAAACATAAAAATAATCAAATGAATCCAATTATGTTTCAAATAGAGTTGTTCAATTGTTCACTATTTCATAGAAATAACCATGAATAAATTGAAACAAAATCAGTTTGATTCTTAATCGTACAAAGTACTTATACAAGAATCAATTCATGAACATTAAGCCACGATTTACAAAGTTCGCATTCCTTAAATCATAAATGTTTTAGTTCATGAGCATGAAAATCATACACGACCGATTTTAAAACTTAACCACTGTGTTCGCAAAATAGGTACGCAAATAGCAGCTCCGGACCTTGGACTAGTCAAGTCGTTCGCGAACCCGGTTCGCGAACAACTGTTCCGAACCCAACTCAGGTAAATCCGTTCGCATACTAGGTATGCAAACAGGAGTTCCGGACCTTCTCAGGTAAATCCGTTCGCATACCAGGTACGCATACAGGAGTTCCGGACCTGAATCATAATAATATATTTCGCATATTAGGTACGCATACTGTGTTGTATCCAGCTCAGGGCCTCTAGCAGGAATCTCAACAAGGACAGCTTCTCAAAGATACCTCTAGTTCCTCCTTGTCTGAGAGTGTTGTAGTCCTTTTCATGTGTGAGTCCGAGAGTATAGAAATTTCTTTTCCTATTCCATATATCAATTTCAATTTTGCTCAACATTTCCCAATTATCATTGATGAAGTTACTAACTTTGGATGTTTCAAAATAAATATCACTACAAAGTTTTCCAATGAAGCACCATTTCCATCCCAATTCATGCTTGGTCTGGATGTTGTCAGGGTTTAAAACACCTTTGGGAAAAGATCTTCAGGCTTTGTTAAAGTAGATTTCATCTTATTTACCAGGCAATCAGTATTATTTGGGTTAGAGTTGGAGGAGAAGGCCATGTAGTATTGGGTAATGATGAGACTAAAATTTTGGTGGTAGTGATGGATGACCAAGAAAGTAAGGTGATTGTAAATTAGAGTAAGGAGGCCGATGAAGGTGTTATGGTATTGTTGTGTGAAATAATGATGGTCAAGGGTAAGGAGACCGTAATCACTTTAATTTGAAAATTAGTCATGGGCAAGAGATTGCATTGCTGGTTTTTCAAAGAAAAATTGTATACATTTTGTTTATTGTAGCTTCCAATTCGAGAACTCCGAGTAGGAGCTTTCCTTAAGAGTTCTAGATGAAGGTACAAAGTCACATGTACTGGAACATACAATTTGACGTAGCTTTGTTTTTTGTTGGCTAATAGTACCTTAGGTATGGAGCTTAACAACACAATAAACCAACTGGCATGTGAAGCAAATATATCAAAAAGCAAGAGAGTGATAGAGGGAAATACCTGAATTTGGTATGGTGGTCTAAAGCGTTCATGTGTCTGAAATAGGTGTGGGCCAACTTTGTTTTGACTAATTTGGCTGATTATCCTTTGACTAATGTTGACTTGAGCACGTGCCAGAAATATTTCAGGCAACAATAGAGAGGATATTATATCATAAGTACTCAATTTAACCATTCCCGCGTGATATTGGATAGATTTTGCCCCTAAATTAGGAGTGCTAAGTGTCCCATTCCTTACCAAAATCAGAAGAGGATTTTGCTTAGATTTTCTGTTAATAGGGTTTAGGTTATGAGTGGGTTTGAAAATGGTTACTGGAAGGGCTATAAGATAGACGTCGTAGGGGTAAGTCGATTGTGAAGCGATGGTTTTTCGGGAACTACTCGCAATAAAAGAGAGAGTAACTGCTCTAAACCAATTAAAGCCTCTAATACCTCCCCTAAAACCAATCAGTCTCATCAAAAATTCTTTGATCTCTTCTCTCCCCACCCTTTTCTCTTCATTGCTGAAAGCCAGAAAAACTTAGAACGTAAGAGATTATGGAGGATTACCTTAAGGAGATAACAGCAAAGGATCAACAACAGAAAGGAAATCCAGTGCCTGAGTATGCCATAGAGCCACATATACATTGGTATCCCTTTGAGCATGCAGTGAAAAGATTGCCATATGGTATTTCCTTTCCTCAAGGTTGTGAATCTCCAGACTATCAATACAGCTTTGATTGGCACTTGGATAATCTTCCCCACAATTTTTCCGTTAAGGTCGAGATGATCAAAAATCAAGAGGGTCCGGTATGGATCATCATTTTCCTGGTAGTAATCCAATTTATGCATTGGCTAAGGTAATTAATCAATCCAACCCTCCTTTTTATGATGTGAGCACTCCCTTTGAGATTTAGAGCACATATTATGAGGTTGGTAGTGGGAGCGGTGATGCCGGTTCTGGGGTTAATAGTGATGATGCTGACGGAGATGGCGGTAAAGGTATTACTGATGATGGTGGTGATGCAGATGCTGGTGAAGGTGTTACTGATGATGATGGTGGTGCATCTTGTGAAGACCAACATACAACGGCAACAACTAAGAGAAAGGAGCCTATGAAGACTGATGATGATGATGCTAGACCAAGACCATCTACCTCCAATACAATACAATACAAGGTTCTGATGATGATCAGTGGAAGCTGTATGCAGTGCATCCCCTCTTTGGACCCTTTGTGGTTCATGAAGGTGTGACATTTGTGGCAGATCGATTCCTGGTGGCCGGAGTTGGGCAAGTCATATTTATGTCCATCACCATACATGCATATGTTCTTCAATTTATTCGAGTGCTTGCTATGCAACTATGCAATTATGAGGTACCAATGTATTTCCCAGTACTTGATGCATTGTGTCCAACCGTGGCTGGTCTTGGATGACAGATATTTAATGGAGAGCCTGCAAACGAGCCAGCATATACAGTCAATCCAGACGAACCAGTTAAGTTGGTCGATCCATATGTTTCAGCCCATGTACCAAAACAGATGGCCGATCCAGATGCTCCGGTCAATGTACCCGTTGAAGTGGTCGATCCAGCTGAACCAACACCATAACAGGGAGCCCCAGGTGCTCCCCGATCACGACCAACACCAGCCAGAGTAATTAGGAGTCGAGTTCAGAGAGTTAACCAAGGAACTCGGAGTCAGACTGGGCGATGAAACGTTGTAGTGGCCAGCGGAGCTAGCTGTGATCATGGGTAAGTAATTTCTATGAAGGTCTTTTGAACAAGCTTGGTATTTTAAGTTTTGAACAATTTCAATGATGACTTAGATTTATGGGGTATAACTTTTGATGATGAACAATTAATGTTTTTGGTTAAATGGTGTGTGCTACTTTGATGAACAAGCATCCTTGTTTTGGGTTTGAGATGTCTAAAGTTTTTCAGGTAGCTTTTATGATATTGATTTTGTAAAAGCAATGTTGTTTCTGATGGTCACATGATTGTGTGTGAGAGTGGGTGAATGAATGGTTTTGTGCTTGCATTTTTGAAAAACAATCTGAGCTAACAGACCAGGGGAGATAAGGGTAAGAAATATGGAGGATGGAGTGTTGAGATTTAATTGCTGGGGGATTTAGATTTAGAAGATCATGGCTCGGAGCATCAATTCTATTGCTCAAAATTGTGACAGCGACATAATACAACAGAGAAAAGTTTGTAGAGAGCGGGTTGGGGGTTGATTGAATGGGTTAATGATGAAATTGGTTAGAATTTATGTTTTTGATGTTTGTTATATGAGTGATGTAAGATCTGTATCTCAGGGAACCGGTGATGTAGTTGGAGTAAAAGTGATTCCGTCGAGCATTGAGAGTGATTTCATGAATTTCCGAGGTGTTAGTGATTCTGTGATTTGTGTTGTTGATGCCAGTGATTACTATGTCATCCGAATTCATATCTATGATTAGAGATTGACTGTAAAACAGGTGTTCATGATGATTCCGATCAAAAAACTGGTGAGAACCAGCCATTAGATACCAGAATTATGTCTAACGGTCGAAAAAACTAGCATGAGAGAGAAGTTCAGGCAGAAAGAAAAAAGAGAGAAGAAAATGTTAGGTCATACGAAAATGATAGGTCATACGAGTTCATTATACAAAATGAACTATCATACAAGTTCTTTATACAAAATGAGTTATCGTATGACTCCATTCCACAAAATGAACTATCGTATGAGTCCATTACGAAATGAACCGCTAGATTAAACTACTATACAAATGGTGTTCATTCTTAAATATTAACTACTATTACCAATACACGCGAAGATTAAAGCTTCGAAACATAATACAATTGGTTCTCATTGCATAGATATCGTACAGAGCTTTTCAGGTACTACAAAAATATTTTAATTTTCGACTTATAATCCGAGAAATATCTAATTTTTATACACTATTTTTCTTTACTTTAAAAAGAGAGAAAATTAAAAACAACCTTAAGAGCATCTCCAATGCTAGAGGTCAGGGCCATCCTATGTGGAGGCCTTATTTACACATTTTCGTTGTGGGTCATTTCTACATGACAAAAAAAGTTAAAGATAAAACTTTCTAGCTAAATTTCATCCGCAATACCCAAGGTCTTATTTAACACATTTAATTTAAGACCCAAGGTAATAAAGAAAAATTTATTTAGACTTCTCATTTACCCCCATTTAGCCACGCCATCCTTTATTTATGACCTCCACCCTTGCATTGGAGATGGAAATTTTGTGGACAAGGTCTTAAATCCTAGATGTCATACAATTTTAAGACCTTGTCCTACATGTAAGAACATCTCCAATGCAAAGGGTTAAGGTCATCCTATGTGGAGGTCATATTAACACTTTTTTATGTGTGGGTTATTACTAAATGACAAAAAGGATAAATGTAAAAGAAGATTACCTAAAGTTGATCTCCAATGCCAAGGTATTATCTAACAAACTTTATTTAAATTTAGAGACAAGATGATGATGTGGCTTTAAGACCCAAGGTCATTACCCCACTTATCCATGCCATTTATCTTTATGACCTTGATCTTTGTATTGGAGATGGAAATTTGGTGTACAGGGTCTTAAATCCCAAGTATCATTTATTTTTAAGACCTTTACCCATTGCATTGGAGATGTTCTAGATGGACCAAACTAACTTGACCGGTCAAACCGAACTGTAATTTACAAGAAAAATAAATAAGCACGGATTATATTACGAGGTGTGGTTTTTTAAGAAAATCTGTCCTTGAATGAGTAAGAGTGCAAGCCGTTACCATACGGAGAAACCAACGGAAAGCAGGAATACCCAGAGAAGAAACCAAAAAGGAAGGAAGGAGAGGACTGTCCCTGCTTAGCTGGCACAGAAGCACGTTAAAAAGTCTACAGAATAAATCCAAAACGAACGGATAGTCCTCTGAATATTAGCGCGAAATGACTCTGTTTGGACTCTGGGCACTTTTTGAGATTTCAAAATCCTTTCCTCTTTTGATATAAAAAACAAAAATTAGTAAATATAATTTATAATTTTATACTATCTAAATCTGTATATATCCCACTTCCATTCAATGAACACTTTCACCTAATAATTTCATTTGTGTAACTAAACCACACCTAGAAAAATAAAACCCCAAAACCCAAAGCAAAATAAAGAAGCAGAGATCATGAAAATGTCAAATAAAACCCTAGCTCAGCATCGTCATGAAGATGATAGTGATGAAGACGAAGAAGAAGAAGGGGAGTTTGATGTTGCTGAGTATGAGAGAAGAGGTTTTAGTAAAAGTAGTGCTGGTAAAAACAGTGGTGGTGGTGATTCCAGTAAACTAAGGAGATTAGATTCTTTATATGACAGTGCAGATGAGTATGATGATGATGATGAAGATGAAGATGAGTATGATGATGATGATGATGATGAAGATGAAGACGAAGAGAGAGAGGAAGATGAAGTGTATTCCTCTTCTGGTAGAAAGCGGAAGAGACATAGTTCTAATCCTTTTATTGATGATCAAGCTATTGTTGCTACTGATGATGAAGATGATGATTATGAAAGAGGGGAAGTTGATCGTGGTAGGTTTAATTTTTTGTTTCTAATGGTGGATTTTGTTAGATCCCCTCTCTTAAATTAGGGTTTCTGTAGTGTGGATGTCAATGTTGTCTCTCAACCTGTTTTTGTTACTTTTACTACCTCTTAAATCGTTTTTGATGATTTCGCCTCTTGTTAGAACAGTTAAAAACATCAGGAATCTAAGCAATTTGTAGATTTCAGTGAAATTCATTGCTGAAATTTGGAAATGATATATATTCTTTCTGTAATTGCAATCTTAAGCTTGCAACAAATGTTCTTAGTTATTAGGGTGTTGTTTATATGGCCTGATGAGTTGTGAATACCTTTTGTGTATGCAGATTTCATAGAGCCTGATGAGGACATACCGGAAGAACATGAGGCCACAAGGATGCAACATCGTCGTATGTTACCTCAAGAGGATGAAGAAGTAGATGTTGATGAATTTGAAAGAAGAATTCGCCAACGGTATTCCAGTCAATCCTACTTAGAAAAAGGTATTGATGAAATTAGTGACGTTGAACAGCAAGCTCTTTTGCCATCAATTAAGGATCCAAAGTTGTGGATGGTGAAATGCGCAGTAAGTATTCAAATCATTTCCCTCTGTTTCTTTGATTACTTCATCTTCTGCTTGATAGTGTTTGTATGACAATTTTGTGCATTTCGAATTAGATGGGTCGTGAGCGAGAGGCAGCTGTTTGCCTTATGCAGAAACGTATTGATCGAGGTCATCGTGAAATGCAGATAAGATCTGTCATCTCTCCTCATTATCTTAAGAACTATATTTACGTTGAGGCTGATAAGTCAGCCCATGTGACAGAGGTATACAATAATCCACATCCCTCAGTTTGTGTTCTTCAGTAATACTCATTTGGATTAGTACTGATTTTATCTTTGCCAGGCTTGCAAAGGTATCAGGATCTTAAATACTACAAAAGTAATGCTTGTTCCGATAAAAGAAATGACAGATGTGCTTTCAGTAGAAGGCAATCCCATAGATATTGCAAAGGATATGTGGGTGCGACTGAAGATCGGGATATATAAAGGGGCTCTTGCAAAAGTATTCATCTTTGACCATTTCTCATGATACCTTTGCCTTGATCTTTCTTCTCAATTTCCATCACTTCTTTTTCACCAGGTTGTTAATGTGTCTGATGTACGACGAAAGGTTATGGTTAAGCTAATCCCACGGGTTGATTTGCAAGCCATTGCTGATAAACTGGTATGTCTCATTACATTTGTTATCGATATGAGTTGTTCATGTTCTTCAATTTCTGGCCGAAGACAAAATCACTGGAAGGCTCTTCATAGTATGTCTGTGTATCTGTTGGGGAGTACTGTTTATGCACATCAACCTGCTGTAGCGATTTGTAACTTACCAACTAGTAAACTTTCATATTTTCCTATTTATATTGACCACCCGGGAGCTTCTTAACTCTCTTCTATGATGCTTCACTAGCTCCATTCAAAGATTTGGGTTTTGCATTCCTTTCATATTCGTATGTTAATCTTGTCTCCCTTGGTAATACCATCATACATGACACGTGCTTTTAGCTCACTTCATCAGTAAACACTTCCTTCTACACCAGACTTACCACCTGCTGTGGTTTTTAACAGATTCTAACCTCATTTATTTGTTTGTTTGTGCTTTCTTCGTATACTTGTTTTCATTGTTATTCTATCTGACAAGAAGGGCACTTTTTTCTTTGCTGTCGTCTTTAACTGCTGAGTTATGATGGGTTTAAAATTTTACGGTTTCAGGAAGGTAGGAAAGTCTCGAAAAAGGCATATATACCCTCTCCACGCCTCATGAAAATAGATGAAGCAAGGTAATACCAGTGCTTCTTCACTTAAGGTGTTCATGTGTTTTAAAAACTTATATTATAAAGAGCTTACTATCTTATTTGTTCACAATTGTTAGGAACCTTAATATACCAGTCGACTATAGAACGGGACGAAGCACTAATATTCAATTCTGTGTAATTGATGGAAAGATGTTTAAAGACGGTTTCCTATATAAAACTGTATCAATGAGATCAATAGATTATCAAAACATTCAACCAACTTTCAGTGAGCTTGAGAAATTTTGTGAGACTGGGCATGGAGTTGTGGGTAGTATGTCCACTTCACCTAGAAACAGGAAAAAAAGCCACTTTATGAAGGGTGATGCCGTCATTGTTGTTAAAGGAGATCTCAAAAATCTGATGGGATGGGTTGAAAAAGTTGAGGAAGATAACGTCCATATTAGGCCAAAAGTGAAGGGCCTGTGTGTAAGCACTTACCTCTGCCTATTTGTTTTGGATTCACATAATATGTTAGTGGAAAACGTTTAGCCATTTTCGTATCTCATTTTCTGCAGACAACAGTTGCTGTGAATGAAAAATATGTTTGCAAATCTTTTAAGCCCGGGGATCATGTGAAGGTTGTCTTTGGTGCTCACAAGGGTGTATCCGGTATGGTTATTAAGGTTAACAGTAATGTACTCATCATTCTATCTGACGCAACTAAAGAAGAAGTAAGTCTCCCATCAGCTTTTTCAAGAGTCAAATACCTCCTGAATCGAGGACTATTAACCTACTATGAACACTTTTTGATTGCTAATTCGCGTGTTGGTTGTATTCAGATCCGTGTCTTTGCTGAACATGCTGTGGACAGCTCCGAAGTAACTACTGGGGTTACCAAAGTTGGGGATTATGAGCTGCATGACCTTGTCATGCTTGAGTAAGAAAATGATATCTGCTGTCTTATCAATATTTCACAGTACAATTCTTACTGTTCCGCATCATTGAATTTGCATATATTATGTATTTCATGTATCTGGTGCAGTAACACGTGCTTTGGAGTAATAATACGTTTAGAGAGTCAAACACTCCAGATACTGCTGGGAGATCCAGATAGACCTGATGTTGCACGAGTGAAGTTGAGGGAGATCAAATACAAGATTCAGAGGAGGAATACTGCTCTAGATCAATTGAAAAACACTGTGTCTGTGAAAGATGTCGTGAAGATTCTAATGGGCCCTTGCAAAGTAGGTTCCTTCGAATTCAATCAAACTTCAGAAAACCTTCTTATGTGAGCTTGGAGGATTCAATTGTTATGTTTTACTCGGCATAACTATTTCCTCGCTAATCATTAGGGGAAACAAGGTCCTGTAGAACACATATTTAGAGGAACATTGTTCATAAATGACCCCCATCACATGGAGCATTCTGGTTTTATCTGTGTGAGAGCACAATCTTGTATAGTGATGGGTGGCTCACCTGCCAAGGTAAGATCTAGAATTTATCTTCTAATTATGGATTTCATTTCGTGTAACATTCCTTATCCAATTAAACATATAATTAATTCTTCATTTCTCTTACTGGTAATATGCATATTTCTTGTCAGTTCTATTCAATTCATACTTGCATAACTGCTTTTTTAGGTATCCCTGTCCTCGAGATTTGGAAGTTCTACAGATGCAGCTCGTATCCCCCCTTCACCAAGAAGATTTCCTAGTGGAGGACCTCCATTTGACTGTATTTTTCTGATAGTTTAATGATTCTAATATTCTGCATTAAACAAGAATCATTTTTGGCCTACTAAATACCTACAGGAACAGTTATTATCACATTCATTAAAATTCTGTTTCTTGCTTATAAAAAGGAAGTTTCACTGCTAACTTTTTGTGCAAATGATGATGCAGCTGGAGGAAGACAGAAGAGTGGACAGCGAGGGCATGATTCTTTTGTTGGTAGTACCATAAAAATTCGTATTGGTCACTATAAGGGATGTCGCGGCCGTGTTGTAAGTGTTAAGGGCCAATCAGTTCGAGTTGAACTGGAATCTCAAATGAAAACTGTACTAGGCAAGTATTCCATATAGTTGTTTCAAATGTGGTTGTCTTTCTCTTGAACTGTTAAAATATAAATTGCTGGTGCATAATGCAGTTAACCGTGATGAGATATCTGCTATCCCAGATGTTTCTACTTCATTAAGGTAATGATTGATGATTGCATCCTTTTTGTGGTTCCTGAAAACCGAAGTCAGCAACTATTTATCGTAATGTTTTTCCATTTATGAACAGTGAACCACCTCAACATGGTATAGGAAGTGAGACACCTACACATCGCGCACAAACCCCGACACACTCATATGCCACTCCTACGAGAAATGAAGGAGGTTTGTTTGATTACTGTCCGATTTAGTTATTTCTTTATTCTTTTACTTTGTAACTAACACTATCTGTTATCTGTGCAAAGGTTTTTTATCTGCTGAATGTTTTCTACAGGAACACCAAGACATAGTGGTACCTGGACTCCCCTGCGTGATCAAGCTTGGAATCCTGAAGCTACCACAACTCTATCCGGGTATGTTCTTTAATGTGTTTGTTGTTCAAGGTGTATTAATATTAGACATTATTTGACTGTTAATTGATTGCAGTCAATTCTATAAAAATTGTTATTGACATTTTAAGATTTGTCAACTCATATGGTTTCATTTTTGTTTACGAAAATATGAATAGGATTGCCACTATATGTTCCATGTTCGATTAGTAATAACCTGTCTATTGGTCCTTGAATCGAATTAGGGCAAAATGGGAAGATGGAAATCCTGGCTCGTGGGGAACCATTCCGCCAACTCAAGTCAGAAATCTCTCTGTGGCTTTACCTTGCATGTATATTTCACAGCCTTTTGTTCTTTTGATATTTAACATAATTGTTCTGCATTATTGCTCAGCAGACAACTCCTCTTGGACGTTCAAATGAAGCACCAAGCACAGGTTCTGATTGGGGCAACTGGGGAGATGGAGATTGTGGCTCACGGGGAACCGTTCCACCAGCTCAAGTCAGAAATCTCTATCTTTGGCTTTGCCTTGTACTTATTTTTCATTGCGTTTTGTTCTTTTGATATTTAACGTTATTGTTCTCCATATTTTACTCAGCCGGCAACTCTCGCACTTTCAAATGAAGCACCAAGCACAGGTACCGGTTGGGGCAACTGGGGAGATGGAAATCGCGGTTCACCGAGAACCATTCCACCAGCTCAAGTCAGAAACCTCTCTGTGGCTTTACCTTGTTTGTATTTCTTAGCGTTTTTTTTTTTTTTTTTTTTTTTTTTGATATTTAACATAATTGTTCTCCATAATTGCTCAGCAGACAACTCCTCTTGGACGTTCAAATGAAGCACCAAGCACAGGTTCTGATTGGGGCAACTGGGGAGATGGAAATCGTGGCTCGTGGGGAACCGTTCCACCAGCTCAAGTCAGAAATCTCTATTTTTGGCTTTGCCCTGTACTTATTTTTCATAGCGTTTTGTTCTTTTGATATTTAACGTAATTGTTCTCCATATTTTCCTCAGCAGGCAACTCCTCTTGCACGTTCAAATGAAGCACCAAGCACAGGTACCGGTTGGGGCAGCTGGGGAGATGGAAATCGTGGCTCGCCGGGAACCATTCCACCAACTCGAGTGAGAAATCTCTTTGGCTTAAGCTTGTACTTAATTCTGTGGTGTGTTGTTCTTTTAATATATAACATAATTGTTCTCCATATTTGCGCTCAGCAGGCAACTTCTCTTGCACGTTCAAATGAAGCACCAAGCACAGGTTCCAGTTGGGGCAACTGGGGAGATGGAAATCCTGGCTTGCGGGGAACCATTCCACCAGCTCAAGTCAGAAATCTGTCTTTGGCTTTGCCTTGTACTGCTGTACATAGTTTTCATAGTGTTTTGTTCTTCTGATATTTAAACATATTTGTTCTCCATATTATCGCTCAGCAGGCACCTCCTCTTTCACGTTCAAATGAAGCACCAAGCACAAGTTCCGGTTGGGGCAACTGGGGAGATGGAAACCGTGGCTCGAAGGGAAGCAGACCACAATGCCGCGTCAGTAATTTATCTCTCTTTGGCAGTAACTTAAAAGTAGTGGTTTGTCAATTTTTATATTTAACCTGATTGTTTCCCTTACCATCTCACAGCAGGGAACTCCTCGAGCACATTCAAATGAAGCACCAGCATTAGCACACAGCACAGGTTCAGGCTGGGGAAGCTGGGGAGGTGGAAATGGTTCTCAGGGAAGCCTTAAATGGTGATGAAATAGGGAAGTCGGGGAGATGGAAATGTTTCCACCCATGTTTGTGAACAAATCTAAAGATCCTTGAATTAAATAGGGGAGCCATCTTAGGTGGAGACGATTCTCTGTAACTTTTTCGGGATAGCACTATTTCCACTGTCAAATCTTGTCATCTAAGTAGGAATGCAGTTTTTTGGTTACTTTCCTCTTTTGTTTTAAATTTTGATCCCCTGTTCGCTTTTCCGTTTAAAATGTAATTCAGGATCAAAAAGTTCATATTCTTAGACTTTGGTTGCTGACCAGAAAGCGATTCCGTAGCATTCTGCCTATGTAATATCATTTTGGAGAGCATATGTTTATTGTGTTTTGCCTCTAATGAATCACAAATACATATACAGATGGAAGCAGCTAGCAATCACTTAAATCGATTGTATAAGCTGCTTTGCAAAGTGTTGCGAAGATGCAACTGGTACAAAAACAAAAACAGTGGGGACACTCATAATGCAAGTATACCCCCGAAAAATCAAAAACAGTGGTTACACCAAAAAGTCTAGAAAAAGATTAAAAGAAAAAGAGCTACGAAAATCAATACACCAAATGGCAATACGACCACATCATAACCAATAGCAACTGCATTTCTGAAAACTGTAGTAACGAAGTCAAGAATCTTCGATTGTAGGTGACTCGAACCATTTTACCTCAAATTCTGATGTTCACATTCCACTAAAGTAATAAACCGACAGCAAGGAAGCACATACATCCGACACGAGTGCAGACCAGTGCTTAGCGTTCTCGTAAATATTTCCTCAACACTTGGTTCCCAGATTAGCAGGTCTACTGCTAAGCCTTTGGGCCAGGGGAGAGGCGATTTGTACTCTCCTAGAATGGTAGAGATTGAAGATCTTCAAACGCCTTACGATAACTTTCCATTGCACCTCTTTGTATCAAAAATCCACGAGATTCGATTCTCAACAAGCTGATTCCCTCAAAGTCATTGGAGATGCTGCAATTGGTGCGGAAACAATCAATTGTAACGTGGAAACAAGCATATGTTACTTTGAGGGAGTCAATCGCGGAGTTGAAAGCACGGGATCGAGTGATCGTGCTATTAAGCCAGACGTTGCTCGTAAGGTTCATATTGGAATTGGATCGTCTCAGCAGCTATCAAAAACCCAGTACAATCTTCATTGGAAGAATTATTTGCAGGAAAGTAGACTTCCGGGCAAGACTAAAGAGGAGCTCCAACACTACTAGATATCCAATTCAAGATTTCTTAAAGCATTTCTGGTCATCGTTTCCTACTACAACAGTCATCAGCATACCTTCAGACAAAGGAAATTGAAGGATGCCAGGCGGATATCTACCTCAAGCTGCAGGGGATTAAGGAATCTACACAGTCAGACATTAGGCATCAAGTTCCTCTTCTTGTTCAACCAAATGGTTCAGGCTCTGGACACGGCCTCTACTCATTATGATGCGGCTACATAAAAGAGATTAAATGTAATAGATCCATACTATATACATAACAAATAACATTGTCTAAGTTTGGCACTTGTTTTGTGCAAGCAAGGTGTCTTCTGTGGGCACAGACAAGGTGCCTTGCTATATTCTGTTCAAGTTTTCTAAAACACAAAAGAGGGGCCTATAAAAGAACATCTTATATGCCAAAAAAATAAAATGGATTAGTAATAGGCTTGCCCTGTGTAAAAGTTTCAGATCTCTACATTTGGGAACTTATCATCTTCTTGACTGACACTTAGGCTGGCGGAGAACTTGCATCTTTTCATAGGTGAAGAGGAGGGGATATCCTTGTCACCGCTTCCCCAAATTGACAACGGCATCTTCAAATACTTGTTCCAAGTTTCAAAGTTCCGTCAGTTGATGCATGTTCTACATCTTCACCTTTGTTGTTACAAGTATGTTTCAAAGGAATCTCCTTTTCATCCTCACCGTCACTGACCTCGATAACTTCATCCTCAATCTCAATTATACATGTGGATGATATTGTTACACTATCTTGTTTGGGCAGAATCAGATTTTCTTTGCAGCTCACTCCTGTCTCAGAACCTAGTTGCTGTCTAACTTCACTCACCAACTCCACCTTGGTATCTGAACATATATTCTTCTTTTCAACCTTAATATTTGCAGAATGGTCGCATTGGCTCTTGATCTTAGGTGTGTCTGCAAAAGAATAAACCAAGTCTGATGTATGAGGACATGCCATTATCGATTGATGCAGCAATCACATAAGCCATTCAAAGTTGGTAAAGAAGATCGTCTAACTTTTGAACATTGCATCTACAACTATTCTTGATTTTACACAAAATACACTTTAGTTCGATTCCATTATGGAGAAGTAAGATCCATCCCTTAGAACACCTATTTTTGCGTTCCAGGAACTGGAAGGCCTTTCTCTTATCGGGTAGATAGTAAATGATCAAGTATAAAGATAGTGGCACCACACTGAAGTTACCTGGACAACAAATGACCAATTATTCAGGTATAAACTACAGCTTTCACCCAAGGTGGAATAATCTTAACAACTAAAGCTTCCCATGACTGGGAAAATAAGAAACAACCTAAGTATCAAATGAAAGACAAATAGTCCTCTTATCCAGAAAGAATTCACTGCTTGTCTTAGATGATGGAAGTATGGATACCCCTAGTGACACAAATAATAGGATGTAAAATAAACTTAACAAGATTGAAGAATACACACGCAACAGAAAAATGGCATCCGCTGTGGATATTTCAGCAAGTTCAATTTCATCAAGTCCGGAATTTAGATATCAGTGTAATCCAACTCAGGCAGATGCTTCTGAATAATATAAAAATGAACAAGTATTTGGACTAGCTCCAATTATTACCCAAATCATCCTTCCTATATCCTAGTTAACCTTTGTGTTACTAGTTACTCCAACCTTCAACTAGTTTAGGAAAGACGAAGAAACGAATTGTCTACGGGCTCTACACTCTATATAAAACATAATCCATGGTCTATTTTACTTGGATACAAAGAGAAACAGCGAACGCAATGGAAAAGTTAGTCCAAAATAAATAAACAATAAAATAAAATAAATCTAACAAAAAGAATACTACATATCGATACCTGACTAAGAACCTTTTCTCCTTTACTCAAGTGAGCCACACTAGGAGTAGGAACATTGACTCTGCCATCCGTTTTCCTGCTAATATATTCGTCCGTATATTTTTCCCACATATCATCACAACCAACTTCCTTTTGTAAGTTTCCCAATCCCACATTCAACTCTGAACATATATTCTTCTTTTCAACCTTGATATTTGCATTGGTTCTTGATCTTAGGTGTGTCTGAAAACAAATGAACAAAGTTTGATACATGTGGACATGCCATTATCGATTGATGCAGCGATCACATAAGCTGGTAAAGTAGTTCTACCGACTTTTGAACTAAACAATGAGAGACAGAATATTTATTAATCATGGACTGCAGTTAACAACTGCAACCATTCTTGGTTTCACACAAAATATTATTTAGTACACAACTACGAATCCATATAATGTAGTGAGGTCCGTCCCTTAGAACACCTTTTTTGGCTTCCCAGGAAGGCCTTTTTCTTATCAGTAGATGGTGAATGCTAAAGAAAGTATGAATATAGTGCCTGTAGGATCGAGCAAGAGAGAGGAGAGCACAACGCGGAAGCAAATAAATGTCTACATTGATAATCAGATTCGGTGTACAATTCTTATGGCTCAATAACCTACTTATAATCTCACAAACTTGACAATCACTCAAAGTACTTTCCTAATAAAATCAAACTCTAAATAAAGCATACTTCTAGAAACATAAAGAAACTCTAAACATAGTAAAACTCTAAAACCAGCAACCGGCACAACTCGCTTCTCAAGTTAACTCGACTTCCAAATATGACACGCTGTGTCAACTTCTCTTGTTGATCCAAACTAACTGTGTCAACTGACTGCGTAAACAATACTTGTTGATCCACTAACCAAATCACCATATCTTGGTTTAACTTCCAACATCCTCCCTAACCTCAAGTTACCCAGATAACGAATGACCCATTATCCTGATAGAAACTACAGCTTTCACAAAAGGTGGAATAATCCCAACAAGCATAGCTACCCGTGACTAAGTAAATAAGAAACAACTGAAGTATCAATTAAAAAACAAATAGTCCTATAATCCAGTAAGAATTTACTGCTTGTACTGGACGAAGAAGATATGGATACCCCTAGTGACACAAATAATAAGATGTGAAATAAACTCAACCAGATCAAAGAATACATATGCAACGGAAAACCGTTCGTCTTTTTAAATTTCAGCAAGTTCAATTTCATAATTCACTAATGCAAGAATTTATTTAACAGTGTTAATCGTAATTCATACCAGGCAAATGCTACTGAATACAATAGAAAGAAAAAGTATTTGAACTCGCTCCAATTATTACCAAATCAGTCTTTCTCTATCCTTAGTTAACCTTTGTGTTACTACAACCTTCAACTAGTTGTTCCCTGTATGATTACTTGTTTAGGAAAAACCAAGAATTGAATTATCTATCGGCCCTATATGAATACAATAACTGATAAGACACTCTATAAAATATACATCCATGGTCTACATTTACTTGACTACGAAGAGAAAACAACAGATACAACTAAAAAATTAGTCCCATGAAGAAAAAACGATCAAACGAAATCTAAATTTATTTATTTTACCTGAGACATGTACATCTTCAAAATTTCCATGGAACGAAGAGAAGTTGGCACCGGGTAGCAAAGCAGGACTAAGAACCTTTTCACTTTTAGTCAAGTGAGCCACACCAGCAACATTGACCCCGCCATCCATATTTCTGCTAATATATTTTTCGCATATATCATCATAACCAACTTCCTTTTGTAAGTTCCCCAATCCCATCTCCAGCTCCGTAAATCTCTTCTTCCAGTTCTCAGTCTCGTCTTCGGCTATTGTTTTCTCACGCTCCAAAACCAAGTTCTCATTCTTGAGCTGAACAAGCATATACTTGACATCACTTTCCATCTTCTTAACTAACTCTTCAAAGCAAGCAATTCTTTCGTTTGACGCCTTCTCTCTTTCAGGCATAATCTTTCCACCGTCTGTTAAACCCGTAATTTCCTCTTCCATTTGACTGCAGGTGGTGTTGTAGTCCTCAAGCTCATGATCAAGAGCAACCTTTGTTAACCTGGCGTCATTAGGGGCGACCCCGAAAGAATTAGGGGCGACTAATAAGACAAAATAGGGTCACCCAAAACTAAAATAAAGCCACCCCTTATCTCTTTTTTTTTGAAATGTCTAAAATGCCCTCCATAATCGGTAGACAATACTACAATCGATAGTTTATATTGATGTATGTTGGTTGGTGTTACGAAAATTATAATCAGTAGTTAAAATAGTAATTTCGTGATGTTAATTTTCTACCGATTATGGTAGTAGCCCCAAATTCAAATTTTTCAAAAACCAATGGAATTTTGAATTTCTCTATTTGCATAATCGGTAGTTTCGTGATGTTTATTATCTACCAATTGTATAATCGGTAATCTCGTGATGTTATTTTATTTACCGATTGTGGTAGTAGCCCCAAATTCAAAATTTTCAAAAACCAATGGAATTTTGAATTTCTCTATTTGCACAATCGGTTGTTTCATGATGTTTATTATCTACCGATTGTACAATCGGTAGGTGATGTTCTTTTATCTACCGATTGTGGTAGTAGCCCCAAATTCAAAATTTTCAAAAACTAATGGAATTTTGAATTTCTCTATTTGCACAATCGGTTGTCTCGTGATGTTTATTATCTATCGTGATGTTATTTATCTACTGATTGTGGTAGTAGCCCCAAATTCAAATTTTTCAAAACCAATAGAATTTTGTTTTTCTCAAAAAAGAGAAGAACATAGCCACAATCGGTAGATAAAAAAAATACTAAACTACCGATTATGAAGGGACATTTAAGTATTTTCAACCTATTTTGTCTTATTTAGTCGCCCCTAATTCTTTCAGGGTCGCCCCTAATGACGCCAGGTTTGTTAACACTAGGTTCTTAAATGTAGCCTCAAATTCAATACACTCCATTTCCTTCACTTTAAGCATTGTTGATAAACATTACACTTGGTTTTATAATCTCCCAACTCAATCTCTAATTCTCCACACTTTGAATCCTTAATTTTCTTCTTCCGAATCTCTATTTCATCATCTACTCTCCTTTTAAATTTCTTCTTCCAAATCTTTACTTTATCTTCTGCTCTTTGTTTCCCATTATCTGAATCCTCGAATTTCTTCTTCCAGATCTCTATTTCATCTTCTGCTCTTCTTTTCCCACACTCCAAATCCATAATCTCCTTACCGAACTCAGCACATTTCTCCTTCTGATCACTTCCCATCCACTTAATTTCATCCTTAAGACGTATAATTCTTTCTTTTCCCCTTTTTACTCTTTCACTTGCAATTCTCTTTTCTTCTCCAGAATTTTAATCTTCTCCTTGAATCGATTACACTTCATCTAGTACTCTTTGTAACCTTCAATTCCACTCTGTTCGTTACACGTTCTGTTAAACTCCATGACCTCATTATGCAGGGTTTCATCAAGTTGTCTCTCCAACTCAAATTTCTCATACTTTAGTACAAAACAATTGTAGCGCCCCCCAAGCTAGCAGCTGACTATTCCAAGAGATTAATGAATAAAGAGGCACTAAGGATCTAAAACATTTCCTTAAACATTCAATTAAGAAATCTGCTACAAAACTTAACCCAGAAACTAGCCCCGCTTAAATATATATATATAAGAACTCCTCTTAAATGATACTTATACAATAGTCATTTGGTTTACAAATAAAACATACAACATAATAAGCATAGCCGAAGTTAACCAACTAACAGACTCAACTCCTCGAAGCTTTCGCTGCGCATCTCTGATCTGTCTCTGAAAATGAAAATGGGAATGGGTGAGTACATCATCCCTAAAAGGGGTATCCAGTAGAAATAACATTTAACTTTCAAGAAATCATGGAAAGACTTGGAAAACAATACATGTTTTCCCCAAACATTAAATAACGACCAAGTCACTAAAATAAACAATCATGTATATGGACAAACTCCTTCTTTCAAACAATGTATAATATGGTTGTGAATTCCGAACTCACAAATTCACACCTAATAGCATATATGGATGTCACCAATTCCGAACTGGCAAACTTATGACCTATATAAGCATAAAAGCTCGAAAGTAAGTAGGTATAAATGTGAAGGAGCGTATCCTATATACCACAGGTGGAAATTCTTATTTCCCATAACAATTCATAATGACATTCAAAACATGACAAGTCCTTTCGAAATCATGTAAAGATTAAAAGAATCAGCAGAACAATTATAATACAAACTAAACAATGCATGGAATGCACAAACAAACAATGCATGAGTTTGTAAAACATAAACTTTTGTAAAAGAAACAACAATGGTTTCAAAAGAGTTAAATGTAAATTCCCCACTCTTTTGATGACAAGCCATATACGCCTACCTCGAGATCCACGATCCATTGGTTCATCCTTTGAATCGATCGTTGTTAATAAAGACTAACTGTTAATCACACAAAAAGTCTAAGAATCTAGCCAAAATGGCACGCACAAGAATCATACAATTCTATCTAATGGTTCTAAGCCCATTTATGGTTACCTTTTATTATCAATCCTTAGCACATCTAAGGTTTACTAACTCAATTAGGTTGATTTTATACTCCACTAGATAGGTCTTATGAATATCTACAACTTTGTAGAAGAAACTAAAGACTATTTCAGACCATAAGGGTCCAAAACGTCTAATTAAGAAAACTTCCCCTAAGCCTAAGCCCAGGACTCACGGGTTTAATCCGGCACGGCCCATCAAACCGGCCCGTTAATGGAAGGTATGGTCCAACCGAGTCAACTAACGGTCAACGTCTGATCAAAAGGTCAGCTAACAGTCAACATCCAAGGTCAGGTCAAGGTCCAGGGTCAATGGTCAACGAGTCAAACTAGAATCGGTCTAACTCAAATCAGGACAGGCAACTCAGTGAGTCAACAGATCCGACTCAGTCAGATACACTGAGTCAGCTAAACTGACTGGGATGACTAACAGGCTTCAGCCATGGTTTTCCAATGCATCACAACTCTAGTTATAAAACCTGCAAGTGAAACTCCTAGCAACATCATTTTCTAATTCTACCAGACTATACACAACATTTCAACAATACATGAATCCAATTAAACTTCCAAGTGCATTCTTAATCACAATTCATCTTACCTGCAAATGCAGTTACAAGCTTCTACAAGAGAGATTTAACTCCACTAAAAACTGTAGGTTCACTCCAGCTACAAACCAACTCTGCACAACACAAACTCAGTTCATACTTATATCCCATGCAACCTCAGTAATCTAAAACATTAACAACAGTACCACTTCTTCTGCACATCCAAACCATCACTGCATCCATCTTAACCAATTCAGAACCACCATATCCATACACCCTTTCATTTAATAATTCATAAGAAACACTACCATTCTTAACATTCAACACACACAGTTTCAAGTTCAACTTCCTATCTGCAATTCAGTTCACAATTACAACCTTCTCCATCAATTTCATTACATTTGCATCAGTTCTATTACTTTCGATTCGACATACTTCACAATATAAACTTCAGCTTCATTACATATTCATGAACATCCATAAACTCATCAATTAAAGCAATTCAATTCATAATACCAAAAATTGAGATAATATAGAGACTTACTCAATACCTAGCATTATCTGAATTGCTACTTAATCAACCACTTCAATTGAAACCTTAGAATTATCAGTCTAGACCGAAAATTGATCACCAACACCAATTTCATCATCTGAGATTAAGATTTCACCTGCAACTCCACTATAGTCCTCTCAGTCATCCAAACCCATCTCTTATCTCATCTGATTTCTCTACCACTTCAACAAAACCCTAATTACCAATTTAAAACTGTTCTTCAACCTCATACTCTAATTCAATTCTAACCCATCTCACATCAACATCCCAGAACACCAATTCAATCTTCAATCTCTTATTATATATTTCCTCTAACCCTAATTTCTGATTTGGGGAAGAACAAGAACAAACCCTAACTCATAATTCTCAATTTCACAATTAAAATGAAATTACAACTCCATATACTTGATTCTACTTCAATCTAAACAAACCCATCTGGACTTATTAACCCTTATCCAATTTCACATAACACAGATTCAAATCAAGAAACCCTAAATTACCTTTCCCTTTCTATTCAACTTCATAGCAGCTTCACTTCATCAATTCGGTAATAACCCCTCAATTCTTCATCCATTAACGACTCAGTTCACCTCTCAATTTCATATCAAATCCTCATTAAGCTTTCTCTCTGATTTTCTCTTTTCTGTTGAGTCTTAATCGACCAAACCATATTCTTCACCACCAATAACCCTTCGTGAATCTTTACCAACTTACCAACAATCTCAAAACCATGATTTGATTCTTAAATTTCATCAACAGATGATGAACAAGAGAAGGCACCCACCCAAATTATATGGGCAGCCGGGTCGGTTTAAAACAGAAAAACCATTTTGCCCTTCAAAAGTAACTGATGATTACTACTTCGTCTGGTATCCGATTGACATGATTGAGTAGTCTATTCCGCATAACTTTTCGAGATCTATCTAACGATACTAGTTTCATATCTAAATCGTTGTTAGATTAGTTTCTATTAATTAACGTTCGTGTTAAACTAATCGAGTCATTAGCGGCTAAATCGTCTCTTGACCATCTCTAGACCAGTCAAATAGCGTTGACGAGCTTGAGGGTCCTTACAACAATCTCTTCCTGACTCCGTAAACATCCTCTTCCAATGTTCAGCTTCTTCATCCATGGTATACAGACACAGATTTGTATACTAGGGTTTTGTCACAAAATGATGGATTACAAGTAAAAATAACCTAATAACCTTGCAAATCAACTGATCAATGGAGAAAAATGATTACTCTGTGACCAAATTTAAACCTAAGAATGATGAAGAGGTCATTTCTGGTGCCTTATAGAAAACTGTTGATTTTCAAGATGACAGACAGAGTTAAGAGGAAAGCAGAGAGACTCTGTGAATAATAAAAATAAAAACAAGTAGACTGAGGGGAAAAAGAAGCTTTTCTTCCGTTTTTTCCATTTCCCCGCTTTAACCTCTGATTTAGTTATGCAAGGATCAAACCGTCATTTTGTTTGTTTTGTCCGAAGATAGAAACTGATGGATATTATTTCTACGCAACAATTAATGAGCCAAGTGCACAACAATTATTCTAAGGAAATACAATATGTAATGGCCAACTGCGCACGAATTAATGCCCCAGTGGAGTTGGTACTGGAGAAGGCCAATTTGAGATTATATTTTTTGGGTACAACAAACGAAGAAAATCGAAAAACAAAAGAAGAAAACTAACACTCAGCTACATCCCAAAAGGGTAGCGATGTTATCAGGGATTTGAGTAGAAGTCCATGAAGCCTGGACGTTGTTTGATAGTGCAAACTTTGCAAGGGCATGGGCAGCTATGTTTGCACTTTTAGGAGCGAAAAGGCAGCTGTGTTTGCACTTTTAGGAGCGAAAAGGAAAACTGCAGAGTTGAAGTGGGAGGACGCTTTCTTCACCTCATCTATAGTTCTCCAAATCCTCCATTGTGACTTGTTAGAAACCTCATTTAGAGAGTTGACAACCACCTGACAGTTCCCTTCAATGATGATTGCACCAAAATTCAGCCTAGTAGCCATTTCAGAAGCCAAGAGAAATCCATCAGCTTCAGTAACCACTGGTCTGTCACATCTTCCCAGTCTTGTAGCTGCCCCACAATAGTTTCCATCACTGTCTCTAGCGACAGCAGCACTTGCATAAAGGCCATTTTTCCAAACAGCATCCACGTTAACTTTAATGGAGAGAGGTGGAGGAGGACACCAAGCTCGAGGGACAGCAGCGACATCTGGAGAGGTTGTTGGCTTATCAACTTCAGTCTCATTTACCATCGAAAGGTTATAATAGAGGTTAAACCAGTGATGAGCTACAATTAGGGTGCTTTGCACATTTGGGTTTCTGTTTTTCCAAATGGCCCAGCAGAGAGAGGCACCCATACAGAAAGAGTATTCATTATCACCTTCGTTTAGCCACTGTTCAATCATCTCCTTATTGTGATTTGGTCATTTTCCTGAAGTCTCAACCCAAATGGCGATGCGAACCAGATGGCCTGAGCAAAGCTGCAGTGAAGGAGTAAGTGGTTGACATCTTCAACGGCATTGTTGCAGACACTACAGTCACACCTTCAATAAATCTACCAACTTTTTGGTTTACAGCCAGACCATTATGTAGGGCTCTCCATAGGAAGGTTTTTATCTTAGGAGCTACCCTTTTAATTGACCAGAACTTTCTCCAAGGGAAGTTATTGTCACAAATAGCTAAAGCTTCACCCATATTTTCTTGTAAAATCTTCTGGAAAGATTGAGATGTATAGTCTCCATGAGGCCAATTCGAGATTTAAGTCCCCGTAATGAGCCTCAAAATTTAGAAAATGATTAATTAGAGGCGTAACCATTATTTAACCTGGCTAATTTGGGACCTAATCCACTTATTTGGGGCATGTTACTAGAGGACAAAAAAAGTCAATAGAAATCATTCTTACAAAAACAAATGTCTTTTGCCCAATCCAATGATTGTGGATGGGTGTTTTATTGCGATCCACGACCAGCATCTGCTCCCAAAGTTGAAAGACAAACCGTGACTGAGAATCATCCCATATTTAACGCCCGCATCCGACCGCTCAGATCATTGCCCATATTCTCCTCTTCGGTTACAAAACAATTATCACCATTATTATCCTCCAAAATTGTTCACCTGTTAACAACGCTATTATTAGCAACACTCAATCTCCCCCCTTTTAATGCCAATAAGAGATATCAAAGCATTACCTTTCATAACCGTTGGATTCTCCTTATATTAATTCTTAGCCATTAGATTTAGGAATATTCTAAAACATATTCCTGTCACAAAAAGATTTCCGTCACAAAATTCTGTATTTACGAAAATGCCATTTTTATAAAAATAAAGATAAATATTTAAAAGCTTCACATCTTTCAAACCGTACGTCGGATTTTTGTGAACTTTATATATTTGAAATTCTCTTTGATTCATCTACGCAACGAGCATAAATAATAATACCAAATTTTTGTTTTTCAATTTTTTTATGCTTCTCCAATTTTTGTATGTTATCCTTTTAAAAGTTAGACATGGGTTAAGAATGAATTTAAAAAAATTATACCTTTAAAAGAATTGTAAAAATCTCCCCTCCTTTAAAATACTAAGTCATATGAGCTCCCACATCGCACGGTGAGTGTGACACCCCCCTGAATTAAATGAGATAAAAGCTTTGAACTAGAGCAATTCTTGAGAGGAAAAGTGGTGGGACTCTATTGGTCGGGGCATTAAAATTTGAATTACACTCTGTTTACACCCTGTATTTAACTGGCCATTTGTAACATCGTTAGAAAAAACGTGGGTATACAACACTTATGTGAGTATTTACAGCTAACTTATAACTTACACTTAGTTTACACCAAAAACTTAACTGTACGTTACTGACGTCCGTTAAGTGTACAATACATCCATTAAACCAAACTGATATTGAAAAGAAACGTACTCTCTCTTCTCTTCTTTCTCCTTCCTTTTCTCTTATTCTCTATGGAGATTCTCCTTCTTTCTCTTCGAACTCATAATAATCGATCTTGATTTTTGTGAACGTTTTATAAAAGAATTAGTAATTTGGTAAACTGAGAAAGAAGGTAACTGTGCTGAATTCGATTGAACTATGGAAAGAGGAAAAAAAGGTAAATCATAGTGTATAATTTAGGGTTTCTTATCTGTGGTTTGATTTCTTTCAAAATTGATTGTTGATTGAATAGTAGGTATGGGTTTTAAGAGCGTGACATGAAGAAGAAGATTATCATACTAATTTCGGGTTTTGATTATAAACAAGGATATGATTTGCGAAATTAGTGAATTAGGGTTTGTTTTTCTTCTTTTGAAACTCTTTGAAAATGTTGATTATATTGGTTAGGAAATAGTTTTTGGTTCAATTTTGACTTCTCAGGAAATTAGGGTTTCTTTTATTTCCCCAATTTAGAAGCTAGGGTTATCTGTTTTAAAAACTACCGATGAAACAGATGATAGAGTTGAGTTAGTGGTAATGTTGAAATTATAGGGAGGATGATTGTTTCAAGTGGTGGTGTATTATAAACTATAGAAAGAAGGGTTTGTTTCTTAAGGTGTGAAGAGAAGAAACTGGAATAAGGGTTTGTGTTGGAAGTGGTAGTTTGGTTTCAACAGAAGTGGTGGTGCTTTAAATGAAGTAGCAGGTGAAGCTGTTGGTAACTGAACTGGTGGATTGGTTTGTGGATGTTAATGTTAGAGCACTGCTCGGTCGAACTCGCAAGCGTTACTATCTCAAGCTTGTTTGTGAAGTTTAGTTGCCAAAACTATAAGTCTTGATTTTTAGTCTACTTATAGCTAAGTCTCGGACTAGGATAGTAAGTGTAGTTGATCTCTAGACTCCACGACGTTCATCATGCAAAGACGAAAAACTACTCAAGGAACTAGTGGAACTTCATTGACAAAAAGGTATATGAAGACTTGAACTTATCTATCACTCAAAAGTCTATCTACTCTATCTCCTATCTTGAGACAAAAGACATATTGCTATATAGACTTCGATTATACACATTTGCTATTTCGAGCCGAGTTTATCTCGCTTATCTATTTCTCGAAATATGTGTTGGTAAGCTTTCGCTTTGACCAAGTTCATCTTTACTAGTGACGAAAGTCATGTTGATTATTTCAATAACTTGAAAATCGCTTTGATGAAAAATAGTTTGTGAATAATGATGTGGTTTTAAAGTTGTAGTGAAAGTGGTGAGTAAAGTTCGTTCAACTCGGGCTTGTGAAGGATTTTTTAGAATTAAATAAAATTGTTTCAATAATAATAAGAAAGTACCAAGACTTTGGATTCCACCATTGACCAATTATTTGATAAATTCTAATCAATATTCATGCAATATTTTTCTTTAAAGTGATTCTAATATTTGCCTCTAATTTGGTTCTTGAAGTAATAATTGTAAGCACGAAGTATGAAACATCAAAAGTATTAAAACCAAGCATATCCCATCAAAACACTTCACAACTACTCAATAAAAACCAATTTTTCTTTTAAGTTCTATGCAAAAAATCATGTAAAATAATTGCAATAAATAATAAAAATAGAATTATACCACTTTTCATGGAACAATGGCTTCCTCCGTCGCCTCGGCTAAGGGGTTTAGCTCCTCATATTAATCTCTTGCTCAAAATACATCTTTGGTGTTCAAAAGTTGATTAAAAGAGTGAAAAGTTCTGAACAGCGGGTTCTGTAACGAATATAATTGTTACGAAACCTATTTCTACAGCGGAACTGTTGCGAAGCGAAGATAACTGTTGCAAAAATTGTTACAAAAGGTTTAAAGTTTGAAAGTTACGGTCACAGAATCTGCGACTTTCTTTTTCTGCTGTTTATGTTCTTCGTCTTCTCCGGCTCAGTTGTGCACCAGCAGAACGTGATTTTTTTTCAATGGTTTTTTTAGCTTCTCTAAGGCTCTAAACTTCCCCTAACTTCTCCCTTCCCTTCCTAGGACCCTAACCAACCCTTTTATACATAGTAGAGCAAAGAAAATTCGAGAATAAACTTGGTTTTTTCCTCCACAGCAAGTTTCGATATTTCCTCTTTTTTTTTTCTGTTTCACGTGCATTCGATCAATAAAAGCTCTCCAAACTCCTCCCTTGATAGAAACAAGTCTTTAAGAAGAGTTTCCTTCCACTTCTACACGTAAGTTTCCAAGAATAAACCAAGAAACTTGCCCAAAATAAACCATGATATTTTTGGAAAGTTTTCGCTTCCAATTCGAGTTCTAGCCACTTTGGATCCATTCCAACACCCTTACCTTGCCTGTTAGGTCCATAGGAACAAACCCAATCAAATTCAGCCCTTTAATCTCCCTAAAAATCGATCAAAAATCCATCCAAAAAATCGCCTGTGTGTGAAGAGAATTCCCGCCATTTTCTGTTTTTTTGAAAACGTAAAGAAATGTGACCTCCCCCTATCCAGTCTCGGTCTGTGCTTAGCAGCTGCCTGAAAATGGGTTACCCCTTATCCAAAATGAGAGTCCGAATAGCAAATGTCCTCCCAGGAGCCTTTAACAACTTTTCGAGCCAATTTTCCCGCAAGAGCCCATTTTTCCAAAAACACCTACAAGGGGGTAAAATACCAAAATTAGTACAGAAATGGGTACTAACACTATACATAAAAGAGATGAAAATAGACACATAAATGCGTCTATCAAATAATAACTATACAACATCCTCTAAGAAAGTTTCAATGATTGAAATGAGAGTTTAGAATCAAGTAACCATGTTTGGATATAAACATAGTGTGTTTTCACATTTGTGTGTAAGTCCAAAACAGGGAACCTGAAGTATGCATACCCGTACGCGTACTGGTGGTTGTTGGAACTCTGGGTAAGTATGCGTACCCGTGCGTGTACTGGCGGAAAGTTCACGTCCGTGTATTTCTGCTGGAGTTTGGAAGTGTGATTGGTATGCGCACCCGTACGCATACTTGAGTAGGTTACTTTCTAAAATCGGTTGTGTACATGAACTTAAACATTTATATAATAAGGAATGCAATCTTTGCAAACCGTGGCTATAATGTTCATAAATTGATTCTAGTGAATCAAACCGATTTTGCTTCGATTGTGTCTTGTATACTTCTATGAGATCTAAGAAATTGAAAAACTCTTGAACTAGTTCATTTGGACTAGTTATGGTGAAGATGAATATGGTCGATATGACAAGCTAAATGAAGTTACATTTCATGTGTGTATAACAAGCTAAGTTCGATCTAACGGTTCAAAGATATTAGCTTTAATCTAATCAGGTTTTCATTTAACGGTGAATATTGAATGCTATGTTACCAAGGTAACTTAGATTGCAAACCCTGATTTGGAGAATATATAAAGGAGAACTCTAGCAACTGGAAAACCTAATCCCCACACCTCTTGTGTGATACTAGTTTCGACTAAAGTCGATTCTCCTTTAACCTTAGGTTTTTCACGAAACCCTGTAGGTTAACGACTTAAAGACTTCATTGGGATTGTGAAGCCAGACCCAACTATTTTCTCTGTAGTTGCGTGATCTGATCTTGTTGTTTCTATCGTATTTGAGTACAATCGTAAGATTGACTTGATATTAATTTCTCCGATAGGCAAGATAGAAAAGTAGTCGCAAACATCTTCGTCTCATCGTTTGTGATTCCACAATATCTTGTTTCGCTAGTCGAATAAGATTATTGTGGGGTGATTGATATTTCTAGGCTGTTCTTCGGGAAAATAAGTCTGGTATATCGATTGGTTCCAGTTCACCTTGATTTATCAAAAGACGGAACAAAAACTCGTAGGTATTTCTGTGGGAGACAGATTTATCTATTCCTTTAGACTTTTCTGTGTGAGACAGATTTGTTTATTAAAGTCTTTGACTTTGGGTCATAGCAACTCTTAGTTTTGGGTGATATCAGCTAAGAGAATCAAGTTCGTAGTATCCTGCTGGGATCAGAGACATAAACTGTACCTTGGATCAGTGTGAGATTGATTGGGGTTCAACTACAGTCCAGACCGAAGTTAGTTTGTAGTAGGCTAGTGTCTGTAGCGACTTAATACAGTGAGTGTTCAATCTGGACTAGGGCCCGGGGTTTTTACGCATTTTCGGTTTCCTCGTTAACAAAACTTCTGGTTTCTGTGTTATTTCTTTTCCGCATTATAATTTGTTATATAATTAAAATATCACAGGTTGTGCGTTGAATCGATCAATTGGTAAAACCAACCGTTGGTTTTTGATTGAAATTGATTGATCCTTGAACATTGGTCTTTGGTACCGTTCAAGTTTATTTCTCTTATATTCAATCGGGCTCGCAAATTATTATTTGTTTGATTGCGGATTGAATTGAGAGATTGAGATGTAACTCCTCGATATACTTTTCTTAAGATTGAGTCTAACTGTTTAGTTGATTATCTTGAAAGTATATTGGAGTTAGTCCATATAGATTTCTAAGCAAAAATTGGGTGATTGGGTGAGGTTGTTGTACCCCACTTTTTCAATTGGTATCAGAGAAGGAAAACACGTTTAGAGACCTTATAAGTCCATGTTTGTAGCGATCTGACTCTATGGATGACAGTAGTATCTCTGATAACGCAACATCAGTTCAGAGTCACTCTGATGTGTTTCAAAATCCTGAAACATCTAAGAAATCGCTTGTTTCTGCTCCTTTGACTGAATCTGCCTTCAACTGGGAGAAATGTCTTGATGAACAGTTGGATGATCTTTCAGATGAGAGTGATTCAGAAGAGGGACAAAGTATTGATGAGGAAGTCTCCCAATATATCAAGCTATTTGACCATGCTTTGAAAGAAAAGAAGCCAATAGTCTGCATGAGTAAATATTTGGCACCTCTCTGTCAAGAAAACAGAAAGCTGAGAAAACTCTTTAAAGGTTATGATTGTGGGTATAAACTCTTACAATATATGGTTAAAGATCGAGAAGAAGATGTACGTTCAAAAAGGTCTGAATGTGATAATCTTCTTCGAAATCTCTTTGTGTTGAAAGAAAGACTTGCAGAATCTGAAGCAAGATATTACTCTCAACAAAAATGTTTTAATGACAAAAAACTCAATCTTCTCGCCAGATAAAAACATTTAGAGACTGATCTCGCTGCTTCCCTTGATAAGGTAAAATCACTGGAAGAGAATCTGAAAAGATTCAACTCTAGCTCTACAAAATTATCTTCTATGCTTGGAGCATATAAAGAACATTGTGATACACGTGGTCTGGGTTATAAAGGAATAGACGCTCCAAGTACTAGTAAGATCAATTTTGTTCGTGCTAATGACAATTCTTCATGTGAAAAACCTTTTCCAGCAACTGACGTTCTTAAAAACAAGGATGGGGCACCTTCGAAATCTACTCGCATGAGAACAGTCAAGAACGATTCCTTTAACTGTTATTATTGTGGAAATAAAGGACACCTTGAACGGAGATGTCGTTTTCGACTGAGGAATGAAAAACTTCATAACATTCTCGTATGGATGTCTAAAGAAGTAATTAAACCTGTCTCTCATCCTGCTGGAGTAAAAGGCACTGTCTGCAATCAAAAGAAATGCAGGTCTTGATTGGGAGAGGGTTCTATGTTCTCCTTCAGTCCCCGGTTAAAGCTATTGTGGATCAACCTTCTCTTTGTAGATGTGCTTCAAAATATTGTAGTCACTTGTTGGATGATTGATGAATCTATGAAGGTGACAGTACCTGGGATTCTCCATTTTTTATTCAGTTGGCTCTATCCTGATGAGCATCAATTTGATTGCATCATCTTGAACCCAGACTTCCAGTAACTCGATCACTTCTTCAATAGGAAGAGGGAAGTTTGAGTCCCCGTTTGATCATTTCCCCATTCGTTGATGCCGGGTCGAGGTTTGTGCATTTCAGGATTGGTTATCTTTTCTTCGCGCCTTCAGAGGAGCCTGGGATGTTGGAGAAGCGCTCTGATGCTGTGCCCGGCTTTCCTTTCATTCCTTTCAGCAATAACGTTTGTTGAAGGTTGGATATTGTACTGCTTGTTGATCAAGCGCCTGGCACTGCCTCGAGTTTCTCGTGGTTCCTCGACTTTTGTAGCTCTTGTTTTTTGCCGTAGCAGTAGTTCCTAATCGCTTGGCTGCTTCATGAAGTTCTAAGAAAGTATGGAACCGGATATTTTCCAGTAAGGCTCTATAGATCGGGATCATTCCATTGATGCACAAGTCCACCAGTTGTTGTTCAGTGACATTTGGGTCATGGAAATCCAGAGCTTGGACTCTGAACCTTTTCACGTAGTCGTTCGGATGTTCATTGTTCTTTTGAGACATTTTTCATAAATCAGAGAGAGTAATCTTATCTGATACGAAGAAGTATTTCCGGTAAAAGGCGTTAACCATTTCTCCAAACTAATGATGCTCCCTGGTGCGATGTTGTTGTACAAGGTATATGCTCGGTCCGTCAGAGACTTTGAGAATTCCTTCAAACAGACGACATGGTTGTGTTCATGCTCGCCTAATGCTTCCAAGAATTGAGAAACATGCTCTTGAGCATTCCCTGTTCCATTGTAAAGTGTACCTTAGATAAGTTTAACCTTTTGGGAGAGGAATTCTATGTGTAGCAGTGGGATACGGAGGTTGGTGACGATGGAATGATGATGTCTTGTCTTTCCCTTGATCCTCCAGAAAGCGTTCCAGGTCATCACGAGTGATGAAACCTGCAGACTCCTTCGCTGGTAGGTTATTGGCAGCTTTACGGACTTCATCATCTTCCACGATGTGGATTGGGGAGATTTCAGGATCAGCAGTTGAAGATGTTTCTTTATCTCTTCTTTTGTCTGACTGGCGTTGGGGCTGAGTTTGCTTAGACGACAGCTTGTCTATCAGAGTCTTGAGAGAGGTGCACAACTCTATTTGTGTTGCCGCCATGTCTGATTCTTGGCAAGAATTTTCTGAACCTTCATGAGATCGGCTATTGTAGGTGGATCTTCTCTGATTTCGTCAGGAGCTCGGCCGAAGAGAGTATTGTTTCCAATGTTGGTTTTAGGAGGAGTGGTACCACCAGCACTGTTGTTGGAAGCGGGAGTAGTTTCTGGAGGACCACCGCTGTTGCTAGTGCTAGTATTTTTTGGGTTAGGATTTGTAACTGAACCTGACCTACGATCAACCATTTTGTGAAAGTTTGAGATTGCAACCGAGAGATTAATCTCCCACTGTGGTCGCCAATCTGTTGATAGGGGAAAACGGTTCGCTGGTTTTTTAGGGAATGGAGAGACGGCCGTGTGATGGAGGCTCCTCAACCGAGCAAACTTCCTAACCTCAAACAGATGCACTGCATGGGAGTGCTTTGAGTTCGAGAGATTAATCTGTAGGACTCCGGCCTAAACCAAGACAATGGCAGTTCCAGAGTCAATTCTGTCACAAAGAGGGAAGCGGGCTGATCTGTAGGAGGGAAGCTAAGAAGTGTGTGAGATCAATGATAATCAAGGATTGTGAATGTGTTTAAGGTTTCTGCAAGTTTTCTGTGAACTGTTGAGTTCGAATAAGCTCTGGTTGATTGATTGAATTCTTGAGAGTGATTGCTCGAATTCTTCTTAGATGAACGTTGTGTTCCTTTAATCATGGATTCAGAAACTTATTTATATTGCTAGAATTGTAGACACATTGATCTCTAGTAAGTGTGACGGTTGCTCGAGTAAAAGAGTGAGAATGTGGGAAATCGTGGTTTAACCAGTTCCAGGTCGTGCGGAGACTTGGTTTATTGTCCACCCAATACTTTGCTAACTCCCTCAACTGCTTGCACGACTTACTCACATTTCTCATCGTGGATGAACACACGTGTTGTAGGCCACCAGACCAAAACCCTAATTAATATCCCCCATGTGACATGATTGATGTCTCACGAATTTGGAATCTGCAAAGCAGAAGTGTATTTGATTAGTCAGACGTTGACTCGATTATACGATGAGTCTAAGCATTGTTAAGTGGAGCATGATTGTCGAATGCTCTAGGATTCATGGATCGAACGTTTGCTAGGACGTATAGTTCTCGATGTTGATAATTGAATCAACGTGATGAATATTGATACTCTGAGCAATTATTGCTCGTGTGATGAGTTGTTGAATATTGATAGTTGAATCAATATTCGAGCATTTGAGCAAGTATTGCTCATTCGATGGATTACTGAATATTGATAGTTGAATCAATATTCGAACATTTGAGCAAGTATTGCTCATTCGATAAATTACTGAATATTGATAGTTGAATCAATATTCGAGCATTTGAGCAAGTATTGCTCATTCGATAAATTACTGAATATTGATAGTTGAATCAATATTCGAGCATTTGAGGAAGTATTGCTCATTCGATAAATTATCGGTAACGTGACCCAATAAAATATTAATTAAAATATTGGTAGCTGGACCGAATATTGTATGATTAATCCAGATGTTGATTACTGGATCTACATAAAATTATTAGTGTTTGAACTTTCTCGGAATTATGATTTGCAGAGCATTTATTCGAAACCCTAATTTTGATCAATTGCTCATCAATTGATGATTTACTGAAAATAGGTCACTGAGTGAAGGAGGGACCGGCTACATGGGATGATGGACGACCATGTAGCGCCCAAGTGCTCGAGTGAGCGCACCAAAGTCTTTTGTTGGCCAGTTGGTGAAAGAATGATCAAACGCTGATTTAATCATTTATTAAAAAGTGCTCGTGCGAGCGCTAGGTAGTAAAACCTAGCTATGGAGAGATGAGGGACCGACCAAGAGGTCATGGGACCGGCTCTTGGTGGTCATGGGACTGGCTGACGGTCGATTGAGAAAATCCCAAGTTGGTTGGAGAGAGTTTGGACCCAATACGAACAATTGATAGCAAATTAGGTCAAAACTGTGAAAATGTGTGGGACCGAATTATTGCAAGCCTTAGGGCCGGCCTTGGTCGGTCAAGGTAGCATCCCCGTGTCACCATGATGTCCATGTCTCAGTCCTGAGAGTTTTGGAATTTTCTGGTACGCGTTCAAGCAATATTTCGGATTTTCAGAAGAGTTTGGTCTTGACTGAAACTCTCAATTTTGTTCGAATGATCTAGCGGAATTTCGCTCGTGCGACCAATATTTTTAATATTTGACGTGAGTGGCCTAGTCGGTCATGTGACCGTTTGACTTTTTGGTTTTTTTTCGTGGTTTGAGCAATATTTGAGAAAATATTGAAAAACTAGGTTTTCGCTCAAACGATGGAGTTCCATGAGATGGTGGAAATAATAATATGAGAAAATAAGGGATTGTGAGATGTGGGACCGTCCACGGCTAGGGCATGGCCGGCCGGCTAGGTGGCCCGGTCCCGTGACACCTTTCCCTATTTTTGTTCGATGGAAGTATGGAAAACCAAGAGTTTCGCTCAAATGAGGGAGTTTGCTCAAATGAGGGAGTTTCCATGAGATGAGGGAAAAATAAACTAAAATAAAATAAAATAACGGGAGAGGGGGACCGGCCACAGCGGCACGGTCGGTCGGCCGGTGGTCCCGGTCCCATGCCTCTTGTTTATTTTATTATTATTTTCCTCTATAAGTTGCTTGTTTGTCCTTATTTTCGAACGTTCGTTCGTGCGTTTGGGTGCTCGTTCGTGCACTATTGTCAAGTACACTTCCACCATTTCCTCGGGGCTTACTCGGTGGTGGCCCAGACGCCCGTTTGTTGAATAATTATTACTAATTCATGAAATTCGGCTGAGAATGATTCATGAAACGGAGTAATAAAATAAGTTGAGTATCTATTACTAATCCATGAATCCAGACGGGGAATTCAGGGAACGGAGTAATGAGATAAAATGGTTATCTATTACTAATCCAGGGAATCGGCCGGGAATCTACCATGGAACGGAGTAATGAGATAAAATACATTATTTTCTAGGAATTCAGTTGGCGAATGACACGCTAGAATTAATCTATTTGCAAAATCGTTATGAGATAGTTGAAGCATCATATTCGTTCTGAGGGGGTGTATAGTCGGGGAACAACGAGCGGCGTGACGTCCTGAAGGCGTTAAGTTCTCTAACAAACAATTATGTCTAAAGAACCGCCCAATCATTAAGATTCTATGTAGAGGTGTGTCTCTCTATGTAGTCAGGAAACAACGAGTAACGTGACGTCCTGAAGGCGTTAAGTTCTCTAACAAACAATTATGTCTAGAGAACCGCCCAATCATTCGATTCTACGTAGAGGTAATGATGAAATGTGTGAAGCATCGAACGCTCAGCTGTGAGGCCTTTCGAGAAGCATATTCATCATACCTCTGAGAGGAATGCTCACTCAGTCAGAGATCGTGAAACGGTTCACGGATCATAAAATATGAATCGTCACATGCGTTCCTGAAGTCGGGTCAGAAACATGCAGTATCATGATTTTACGATCTTAGCCCTTACCGAAAATCCACCATCAACACCCATGTCAAACTCGGAGGCTCTGGAACACACCCCAACCGACCACTGATTCTGTCAGTATTGCCAGACATTTAAAAGAATAAGTGAGTTCCTCAGAGCAAGCACTGTCTCTAAAGTGACTATTGCGCGCTGCCAAATTAGCATAATGTTTGGCCGGCTGCCAACTTAAAGCGTGGATGCTATCGGTACTAAATTTAATGTAAACTTACCGGATCCACATAAAACAATTTCGAACTCACACAATGATTTTACTAGTACCACCGTTGCCACGGTGGGAGGGCCAACCAAAAAAGAATCTGAAGATGGGTTTGTCTGCGACTACTTTCGCACCGTTTCAGAAAAAGTGATCTTTCTCCTTGTTTCAAAAAAATTGATACTTTCGCTCTGTTTCAGAAAAGTGATACTTTCGCCCCGTTTCAGAAAAAGTGAAATTTCAGAAACGGAGCGAAAGTATCACTTTTTCTGAAACGGAGCGAAAATATCCCTTTTTCTGAAACGGGGCGAAAGTATCACTTTTCCTGAAACAGAATGTGAAAGTATCACTTTTCCAGAAACCAAAAATTAGTCGATTCATAAACCAAAATATGGTTACATAATGTGTTATGCATCCTTTGTAGTGGTTGGCATAATAGCTATGCATTCAATTTTCGAGAATTGTGCCTAAAGGGAAAGTATCATTTTTCTTGAAACGGAGGGAGTACATCGTTTTATTAGTTGCAACGGAAAATTAGTTGATGCATAAACCAAAATATGGCTACATAAAGTATTATTTATCCTTTGTGGTGGGTTGCATAATTGATATACATTTAATTTTCTAAAATTGTACCTAAAATGATATATACCTCTGAATTTTTCGTAAAAACTCTAAATTTTATATTGTTGTTTGTACTCATTGCGTAGATTTTTTTATAAAATTTCCAACGAGATAAAATTTGTAAAATTCCAAGGCACGGATTTTTAGATATGTTATATTAAAAAGTTTGGTTGCCAATTATACCCCTAAAAAATAAGGGCTGTCAACGGTAGCTATCGGAACGGATAATGGCTATACCGCATCCGTTACCATTAATTTTACCGGATATCCGGTATCCGATAACATCCGACGGATATTGAAATTCTTATTCCGTATCCGTTCCGTTAAGAGTAACGGATATTCGATAATATCCGTTACCGATAATAAAATCAAAAAGTAAATAAAAGAACTGATTAAAGGTTTTAAAACAGGGTAACAGTTGAATAAGTACAGATCAAAGAACAACTGAAAATCTGTTCTGCTGTTCATACAAAAGAAAAACAAGGATATACAAAAAGTTTGAAATTCCTTGTCCTTGGTCAGTTGATCCTTCCTCCAATTCTTTTTCTCTACTTCCATTACGTGTTCTATCTTCTACCTGCAAAACGATGAAATAAGTTAGTTTGTAATTGGCGTTTCCAAACTGTATATCGATTTCCAAACTGTATATCGATGCAAGAAGATCAATGGTGAGCTGGAGAACTAATCTAACATCATCTCAATCTACGGTTGCAATTGTCAAGAGTAGTAAACTACATTAGCACAAGATAGCGGATGTAGCCTGCTGTATCACTATGGCAAGTAAACTCAAAACATAGAACTCAAGCAAGGAGATAATCAAAATCCCCTTGCAGGCTTGCACAGGCAGGATTTCACAGAGCTCATATAGGAACATACTAAATCGCATACACAATAGAAGGAAATAGATGCTCCACATTTATACACAATAGAGTGCTATAACAGTTAGCTAGAACATACTCCAAAAGCAAAACAAAGGTGACACGCTATACATAGCTGCCAAAAACTATCCATACAGATTAAATCGAAACAACTAATGTAAAACCAAGCACAATAATAGTGTAATAGTGTAACTATGTAGCTAACTTTACACTATGAAACTAGATTCTACGGTGTTAATAGACTAGACTTTTCATTACAGGTTCTTTAAGCATGGTTCCACTAAATACGTGATCACATACAAGCTCAATCTTAGGCGAAAATAATTCTGAATTTCTCAGGCTAAACCTGTTGGTGTTAATTTAATTCACAACATTGTGCAGCCTAGGAAACTGTACAAAAACCAGTTCTCTGGCTAGAAAAGTCTATTAGACTGCTAAAACCATTAGCGCTACAGAACTATGCTCAGTACTTTGTTCAAACAATATAATAGCTTTAGTTCAACTCAGGGCTTTTCTTATGCTCACTTAATCATCCGTCATAAGGGGCAAAACATATAGTGGAAATATGAATCTTATCCTGGATTAAATAGCTAAACTATTAACTATGTAAACAACGTCATTACCAATCAAAAGGTCATCACTTAAATACCAGGCAAACATTCTGCACACTTATTCAATGAGACAATATCAGACTACCGGTGCTTCAAGACTTAACACATAATTAATGGCTAAAACAAAAGCATAACATCAAAAGGCAGATATTAATTAGGGTATAGTTTATTCCAAAGTTACTAATTGAGTCCCTGCAACATTTTCATTGTCTTTCTCAAGCACCAAGTGAGGAAAGACCTTTACCTCAACCACAACACTTAATTGTGGCATTCTCTTTATTCCAAAGTTACTAATTGTGGCAAAATTCAAAAAGATATTGTCTGCATTGACTGAGTTTACTCCTCCAGCTAAGCTTGTTCATTGTCATCGTCTAAAATAACAAAAAAAAAGTTATTAATTTGCGAGACAAGGATATCTATAAATGATTCACCAATATAAGTAAGTTAGAGATGAAACCTATAAGATCAGGCAACCAATCACTTAAGCAAAGTAAGGCTTGAACATCTTCTGGAGCTAGTGAACTCCTATGTGTTGTAAGTACCCTACCGCCATCGCTAAAGGTAGATTCTGATGCTACAGTTGACACCGGAACAGCCAAGACATCTCGAGCAATTTTGGCAAGTGTTGGGTACGTAGGCGCATGATTCTTCCACCACATCAATAAATCAAAGTAAGTTTCATCGTCGCCTTCTTCAAGCAATGGATCATCTAAGTACTTCTGCAGCTCTGACTTATGAACATCAGCAACACAATCTTGCATCATATACTCCTTGAATTCAAGTTGAATTTCATATTTTGAAGGAGATTGAGTATTCTCAAGGTTAGATGACCGTGTTTCACCAGTAGAGGAGTTGATAAAATAATCAGGAACAGAACCACTTTGAGACTCATACGCTGAAAAAAAGAGTATCCAAATCTCCACGAAAAACCTCCATTTTTGATCTGCATAGCGTGTCACCATACAATTTCTTGTAAGTAAGCTCTACCAACCGCGCCTTATACCGTGGATCTAAAACCATCCCAATACTCATCAACAAATTACTTGTACTCCAATATTTGTCAAATTTTTTTCTCATTTCCTTTGCCATTTCTCTAATATAACTGTGGGTACTCCTTTCCCATGTTCGAATGTTAAAGTTGATTTGAAAAACACTTAGAAAGTACATGTTGGTTGTTGGATATTTAACCCCTGAAAGTTTTTTTGTAATATCATAAAACACTTCCAAACACCTGCATATAACTATTCCTTGTTCCCACTCTTCTGAATTCGGTAAACACTTGAAACTATTATCTAAATCTGCTAAACGCACAAATCCTTGGCGCAACTCAATAGCACTCTTTAGCATAAGATAAGTAGAGTTCCATCTATTGTCTGCATCTATAGATACATACCGTATAGGAAGTCTCATTTGCAGCAATGCACTTTCAAATTTCTCTTGTCTACCTTGTGAAGACCTGACATACTTGACACATTCACGAATCTTTTCTATAAAGCCTGCAGCTACTGTCATTCCATCTTGCACAACTAAATGTAATATATGACAACTGCACCGCATTTGAAACATACTCCCTTGAAGAACCAAAGATCCCTTGCTATTAAGCCAGTCCTTGAGTCTACCCATCATCACATTATTAGCAGAAAGATTATCAGCAGCCAAAGCAAACCATTTATTATCCACATTCCACTCCAAAGCTATGTTTTTTACAGCTTCTCCCAAAACTTCACCCGTATGTGGACATGGCACCAAAACATATGCAAGTGTTCTCTTATGCAACTTCCAATCATCATCTATATAATGACATGTAACACAACAATAACCATCCCGTGTATGCTTAGATGTCCACATATCAGTCGTGAGACTGCATTTAGAATTTAGTGAATCTAAAGTTCTTTGTAACTCAGCTTTAAACACAGCATAAATCTTCATAATGTCTTCTCGAGTTGTATTCCTCCCAAGTATCTTGGCCGACGGGTTGAGAGACTTCACAAACTCTCGAAAATATGGATAGGTAACCAAATTAAAAGGTAAGTCATGCTTTGCAATCATTTTAGCAAGAAGGTCTCTGGAAACTTCAGGGTTAAATTTCCAATTAGCTAACTTATTACCTTGGTTACCTGTAATCACGAAAGTTATTTTTCTTTGACCAGGTTGATTCTCAGGTTTTTCCTTGCAGACTTTTAAATGGTTCCTCAAGTGGGTTGTTCCTTTTGAACTCTGCGCAGGAGTTTTAAACTTACAGTGATTGCATACTGCTATAACTTCCTCCTCCACCTTCCCATATGGCAAAGTCTTCTTCTGAAATACCCTTTTAAATTCATCCCATACTGTTGATCTTAATGGACGTAGTTTTTTCACTCCCTCATTTGTCTGTACAGTACCCTCTGTAGTATTGTCTGCTTCTGATTCTGGTTGGGGATTCCCTGCTTCTGGTTCAGGTTGGGGACGTTTTCTCAATGATGATGCACTTGCTTCGTTGTTATGAGTGCAGGAATTGGATGTGCCAACATTATTGGATGCTATATTTGACATTGGCACTGACCTACAGTAAAACCAACAAAGAATCAGAGAGGTTATTGAACAAAAGGAACTCCTAACTCAACTATGAGTTATCAAAACATCAAACAAAATATCAAAGACAAGATAAACAAAGTTTTCAGATGTTGAAACAAATAAATTCAATTAAGCACTCAATCACTACTAGAAAAAAATTAGGCTTCAAATAAATTTCAAATAAATCTCACTTCTTTCTCTAAATTTAGTTCAAAACATCAATTTATAATCCTCAAATCACCAAACCCAAACTTTAATTTCTTCTCGTTTATCACTAAATCGAAACTTCAATAAAATCCAAAACCCTAACTTGAGAGATTCGAGTGAAAGATTGAATACCTTACTGTATAAACACCTGCTCAAATATCTGAAAGATTAGTGAGATAGAGAAAACTTTGTTGAAGAGAACTTCACTTGAATCAATCCCTAAAATTCGAAATTAAGGATCAGATGTTAACAAAATGCAAAATCAAACAATAATCCTGTGCTTAAATCAAACAAAGTAAGAATCAAACTTACTGTGTTGGCTTTGGAGGAGGAGATGCTGATGAATTTGGAGAAAAATCAGTCGTCTTCAGTGCTGCCTGAGAGATTGAGAGTAACTCGGGTTTCTGTCTTTTTGAAAACTGAATGACTGAAGACGAGATTAACCTAAAGGGTAGGTATAGCTATTTATTTAAATTACATATATACCCCCACTATCGGATACGGATAATTATCCGTCGGATACTGACACAACCGTATCCGTTCCATTAATAGGTAAATATCCGATAAGATTATCCGATACCGATACCGATATCCGAAATGTTGGATAATATCCTAACGATTCGAACGAACTCGAACGGATAGCGGATATTCGGGTATCCATTGACAGCCCTATAAAAAATAGGATACAAAAGAAATTATAATATAATTTGACACTCATATCCATTTGCCCTTCCTTTTTGGTTTATTTACGAAAATGTCTAATACCTTGTTGCTCTTCTTTTTTGGTTTTTATTTACGAAAATGTCTATACATATTGCCCTTCTCTTCGATTTATTTACGAAAATGTCTAAAGGAAAAAATGAAAATTTTGATTTAAAGGGTCATTTTTGGTTTTTCGGCCCCGACCATTTCTAATCTTTTTATAACAATTGATCACTTAGATTTTACAAAAAACTGGTCATATAAGGTCCTCCCCGCTTCGCTCGGTCGGCCCAACTACCGTAATAAATGACGTTGGGTATTTACTAAAACACTTGGCACATACGGGAAAATCGTCTGAAGTAAACGAATGGATTATATATGGCTTAAGTTTTCCCATGACTGGTTCGTGATATTGCTAGACCAATAAATTCTCGAACACCACACGCGTAAAAACTTTTACAAACTTCACCGCTTGATTGGTAATTTCTCGTGAGATTGGACCATTTGGTAACCAATAGTCAAAAGACATAGAATAAGACTCCATGCGATGTATGTATGATGTATGGGTTACACATTAGCAAAAATACACTACGTCAGTGCCAACGTAGCACACGCGCAGATTCACAAAACATCCACTAGTACGTCACTTCCAACGTCAGAGTCAAAAAACACCAACGCTCTTCTCCCGTGTCTAGTTAACTTCAACTTTCTAGTTGTACTACTAATAATGGCTTTCCTTTCCCTTCATCTTCATCTTTACTCTTCTTTTTCCGTGTTATATGCAATCACCAGCTTCTTTCATCTCTCTCAGAAATTTCAGGATTACCCTTTCATCAGGTATTTCTTCTATTCATACTTATAACTCTTAATTTGGTTAATCGGTGGATGATATATTGATTCAATGTTTCGAAATTTGGAAGGAAAAAAATAACCTTATTCTAAATTCGAGACCAGTTTTTGAGCTTACTTTGGAGTAACTACTATGAAAATGGTGTGGAATACTAATTCGTAGTACTACTACTATTGTTCTTCAGCTATTCGTCAAATGGCTCGTTCATCGTTAGATGAGATGGCAGATACTGGTGCTTTCAAACGTACACCTTCGACGTTCCGTAATTTTGTTTCAAGAGATCTATCATCAACTTTTCCTGCAGAATCTGGAAGATACCATATATATATATCCTATGCCTGTCCTTGGGCAAGTAGATGCCTTGCGTATTTAAAGGTTAAGGGTCTTGAGAAGGCCATCAGCTTTTCGGTAAGATTATATTCAAGTATAGGCATATGCGTAATCTCCTCTTTATTAAAGATTATTGACATGTATGTGAACTTGTGGTCAGTCAGTTAAACCTGTATGGGGAAGAACAAAGGAGACTGATGATCATATGGGTTGGTTGTTTCCAACTTCCAGTACAGAAGAACCGGGAGCTGAACCTGATCACCTGAATGGGGCAGAATCAGCTAGGGGACTCTATGAGCTTGCTAGTGCAAATTATACTGGAAAATATACTGTACCTGTGCGTTTATGCTATGACCTTTGCATCCATGACATTTCTCTTAAATCTTTTATGTTATTGTCAACAATTCTCATTATTAATAGTGATTATGAGTTCTATTTTACAGATTTTGTGGGATAAGAAACTCAAAACAATCGTGAACAATGAGAGTTCAGAAATAATACGAATGTTCAATGCTGAATTCAACGATATAGCAGAAAATGCAGCTCTGGACCTTTACCCTGTTCACTTGCAATCCCAGATCGATAAGGTTAATGAGTGGGTTTATGATGACATCAACAATGGTGTTTATAAGTGCGGGTTTGCTAAGAAACAAGAGCCTTATGAAGAGGTACCCTTTGTAAATGTTGGCAAATAAGTATAAAGCATGGAATTCTAGTACTTTAAAAGTAATCATTACGTGTTTGTATTGTCTTACTAATTCGGCTTGCTGATTTTACTTGAAACCTTCATTTTGACAGGCTGCAAATAAACTATATCATGCTCTTGACAAATGTGAGGACATACTCAGCAAGAACAGGTATATATGTGGGGAGTCCCTGACTGAAGCTGATATTCGGCTGTTTGTTACTCTTATAAGATTTGATGAGGTATATATATTTTCTTTTCTCAGTAGAGACCGAAACTTGCAAAGAAGTCAGTTTATCATTTTTACGCAGCATAGCCGGTAGTTTACATTAGTAAAGTTAAAGATGTGGCATACCTTGATGTTCAGAACACAGCATCTTGCTTGAAATCAAAATCTCATTTTACAGAAATTACTTCGTTCAGTTTGCAAAAAAATCGTATGAACTTAATCCCGAACAGGATTGGTTGGTTATTTAACATAATTGGATTTGTTCTCTAACCTTGTCGTAACTATACTCCACCATGTACAGGTTTATGCTGTTCATTTCAAGTGCAACAAGAAGCTTCTCCGGGAATACCCTAATCTGTTCAATTACACCAAAGATATTTTCCAAATCCCTGGCATGAGTTCCACTGTCAACATGAAACATATCAAGAAACACTACTACAGAAGCCATCCTTCTATTAATCCGTTTGGAATTATTCCTCTTGGTCCTGATACGGATTATTCTTCTCCTCATGATAGAGAGAAGTTCACTTCTTAGAGTTTATGCATGGTAGTTTCTGAGACGTCTTCCCAAGCTTGTTTGTTGTACTATTTGTTTTTTGCTCAGACTAAAGTGTGTCCCCAGACAAAATTGTGTTGTGTGTGAAATACGTGAAAGGCTGTTACTGTTCTGTAAACTGGCATTGAAAAGGTTCTTTGATTATCAAAAATCAAAATAAATAAATAATAGAAAAGATGAAACACAAGGTACAGCACTAGACACAATATAAACTCAAGAGCAGTGCTGTCCTGCACCATTTTGCGGGAAGCTATCCCACTTAAGCGGCTTCTTTACCGTTAGATCACGCTAAAACCCAAATCCAACAGTCTTGAACCCTTTAGGGAAAATGGTGGTCATTTCTTGAAAGTGGTGGGTCCTTTTTAACGGTAAAGAAACCGCTTAAACGGGATAGCTTCCCGCAAAACGGTGCGGGATAGCATTTGTCCAAACTCAAAGGGAGAGCTAAAGCTACTGGCACTATAGGTAATCAGAGACCAGCAAGTAATCTGTTATCAACTAAAAGCATAAATATACACTGAAACAGAGGGATTCTGTTTGAGTGGCAGTTGCACACAACTGTACAATAGCTAATCCTTGTACTCCCGGCAAGAGATCCATTGGTAAAATGTAAAATCAGA
>JAJJMB010017331.1:3870862-3912713 GCA_023531105.1 Papaver atlanticum
TCCTTGTACTCCCGGCAAGAGATCCATTGGTAAAATGTAAAATCAGAGTCGCTTGCACACAATTGTACAATAGCTAATCCTAATACTGTCAATGTACATTCTTGGACTGAGGTAGAAGAAATGTTGGCGAAGATATTTGCAAGTTATTACCGAGGAGACAAAATGAGCTTCAACATTACCTGTAGACTAGGGGCGGAACTACAGCGGGGCTTCTCCTGGCTGTAACCCCCCAAATCCCATAATTTTGAGGGCTGTTTTGAGGCATTCTAAATGATGATGCCATCTAGGGTATCCTTATAAGGGGTGTTTATCCATACCAAAATTACAAGGCCACTTTTAAATAGATTAAATTACATAAATAACCTTCAATTTAATTAAAAACTTAACCTAAAATTAGTTAGATTACTTAAATACCATTTGACCAAATTAAAACCTAAACAAAATCTAAATCAGTCAACATTTCTTCATTCTTTCTTTTTCTTCATTTTTGCAGCCAAACCCTCTCCATAAACGGATTAATCGTTGGATGAAAAATCATTGATCGTCGATTAAAACCAAACTATAACAATGAGTAGAAAGAAACGTTGCGCTAGAGATCTACTTCCAGAAGTTCATGTTGGACTGCAAGTTCTAGGGAAAGCGAAGAACAAATCAATTCGAGGGGCGTTGATTCACAAAATCCAGATTCGAGTACTCTTTATTTTAAGCCGAACTGAGTAGCCATAATTGTTTGTCAGAAGAAGAAGAAAATGGTGGCATAAAGTTATCTTATATAGGAACGGTAATCAAAGATTACCAATAGAGCTTCTCCACTGGCATCTGAAACTTGCAAGCCATGATCTCCGTCTGAGAATGTCCATGATCCCTCACAAACGTAACTAAACATTTTTTCTAACCTGATTTTGTATAAACTGATCAATTAGCACCTAGTTCAGGTATAAAATTGATGGTTTTATATAAGTACTCTATCAGTAAAGATTTAGAAAAAATACCTGTGCAGTTTGTTTATCTTGTATTAGTCTGTTTATGTTTCAATTCGTTGTTAATTTTGCATTTTATGTTGTTTATGTCAAGTGAGAACATCTTTTGGGTATATGAAGTGACGAATGAATTCTAGGTTGCTTTTTGTCTGGGTTAAATTACTTTCTTTGAGAATTGGGATTGTTGAACACCAACTGCTTGATTAATTTCCGCTGAGAAAAGTAATTTGTTGTAGCTTAAAAGTGTACTGTTCCAGACTCCTACAACAATTCTATGGAAAACTGGCAAAACACATCTCTAGGTCATGGTGGCCATCTAGCCAGAAAAATCCTGCTGCTTGTTCAATTTTTATGTTGTGAGAAGAGTCATGAATTTTGTTTCTCTAATTTTTATGTGTTTTGATTTATTTTATCTTTCAACCTGGTTCTATGTTTTTTCATTCAGTTCAGTCTCTTAGATTAGTTTGTTTTCTACACAGATGTGTGTGTAATTTGAATCATATGTTGTTAAACTTTGGCTAATTTCATAGTTAGTGTTGGGAAAAGATGGTATTACCGAAGAAAAGGGGTACCAAAATTAGGTGGGAGGATAAATCATTGGGTGTTGTGACTACTAAACAAAATGGGGCTAGGATAATTTGATGTTTGTAATCGCCATGCGCAATGATTTTCCTCCCATCTTTTTGGTTATTTTTTCTTGTTTTTCAGTTATCTAACATTTGGTCTGTTTAAGAGTTCTCACTGTTGATTGTTTAAGTCTCTGTGTGTTTAAAAAAAAAATTTGTTACTTTCTTCTTTGTGTTAGGAAACAAACCAAAGGTGATGGTGGTGGGAGAGTTGTAATTCAAAAGGACAAGAAGAAGAGGCCTATGGAAGTAACCCCTTCTAATGTTAGAACTCCGCAACCTCGAGTAGGCAACAAAAATTTGGGTGCACGTAAAAGGGGAACTACAACCTCCGATACAGGGGATGGAGAGACAGAGATACAACCAGAAGGAGAAGTTCAGGGAAGTCGAGCTAACAAGGCAAATACTACTGCAACCAAAGAGACCGGAAGCGGAGGAGGATTACAAGGTAACACAAATAGAGATGAAGATGATGAAGAAGATGAGCAACGAAGACCATAAAGGGCTGGAAAATAAGTCGTTGAAGATGAAGAAGATGAAGAAAATGAAGATGAAGATGATGAACAAGAAGAACCACCACAACCACAACCAAGAAAACAAGTAAAACCACATAAAGTTGCTGAACCACGGAAAGTTGCTAAACCACGGAAGACAAAGCTTCGTATTCCCGATGATGATTACGTAATACCTACCAAGAGGAACGCCCATGTTAGAGCACTGCTCGGTCAAACTCGCAAGCGTTGCTATCTCAAGCTTGTTTGTCAATGTTAGTGATCAAAACTATAAATCTTGATTTCTAGTCTACTTAAAGTAATGTCTCGGACTAGGATAGATTGTGTAGTTGAGCATTAGACTTCACGGCGGTCATTAATTGAAGGCGAAGAACTACTAAGGGGAGCTTGTGGAACTTCATCAACAAAATGTATGTGGAGACTAAAACTCATCTATCACTTGGAAAGTCTATTTCTACTCTATCTCCTATATTGAGACAAAAGTCGTATTTCTATAGTTTTCGATTATTCACATTTGAGATTTCGAGATGAGTTTAACTCGTTTTCATATTTCTCAAAATATGTGTTGGTAAGCTTTCGCTTCAACCAAGTTCATCTTATATTCTTGACGAAAGTCAAAAGATGATCATGTGAAAATCGCCGAGTAACATCTTACATGGTTTGTGTGATACAATCATTTGGTGTAGACTTGGAATGTTTTGTTATGATTATTCCAATAACTTGAAAATTGTTTTGATGCTAATAGAGTGTGAAAACGGCTATTGTCATCCTCTAAGAAAGTTTCAATGATTGAAATAAGAGTTTAGAACACTTAACCAATATTGGATTATAAACATGTTGTACACTCTTGCATATGTGTGATCCATGTCCGGGAACCATAGTATGCATACCCGTATGCGTACCTGTTGGTTTGAGAAGTCCGGGAACCTAAGTGTGCGTACCCGTACGCATACTGGCGTAGGTTTATGACCGGAAATTTCTGCTGGGTTTGGAGGCATGCGTACCTGTTCGCATACTGGCGAAAACCAAACTTGGTCCGGCTATTTCAAGTATGCGTACCCGTTTGCATACTTGAATGGTTAAAGTTCTAAAATCGGTTGTGACATGAACAAATACATTTATATAATAAGGAATGCATTCTTTGCAAACCGTGGCTATAATGTTCATGAATTGATTCGAGTGAATCAAACCGATTTTGCTTCAATTTTGTTCTTGTATACTTGTATGAGAATATAGCAATTGAAAAACTCTTTAACTAGTTTCATTTAAATCATTTGAACTAGTTATGGTTAAGATGAATAAGGTTGATATGAGAGTGTTCATATAGCTAACCTCGGTTAACTACTGTTGAGCCAACATGGTGTACACGTTTAGGTACGGTTACATAAACCTAAATGAGGGTACATTTCATTTGTGTATAACAAGCTAAGTTCGATCTAACGGTTGAAAGATATTAGCTTGGGTTTAATCAGGTTTTCATCTAACGGTGAATAGTGAATGCTTTGTTACCAAGGTAACTAAGATTGCAAACCCTGATTTGAAAACTATATAAAGGATAACTCTAGCAACTGGGAAACCTAATCCCCATACCTCTGTGTGATACAAGTTGCGACTAAAGTCGATTCTCCTTTAACCTTAGGTTTTTCACGAAACCCTGTAGGTTAACGACTTAAAGACTTCATTGGGATTGTAAAGCCAGACCCAACTATTTTTTATGTAGTTGCGTGTTATGATCTTGTCCTGTTCTATCGTATTGAGTACTATATTCTCTAAGATTTGCTCGAGATTGATTCTCCGATAGGCAAGATAAGTAGTCACAAACATCTTCGTCTCATCGTTTGTGATTCCACAATACCTTGTTTCGCTACCATACGATTAAGATTATTGTGAGGTGATTGATAATATTAGGCTGTTCTTCGGGAATATAAGTCTGGTTTATCAATTGGTTCCTATGCACCTTGATTTATCAAAAGACGGAACAAAACTCGTAGGTATTTCTGTGGGAGACAGATTTATTTATTCCAATAGACTTTTCTTTGTGAGACAGATTTGTTTATCAAGTCTTCAACTTCGGGTCGTAGCAACTCTTGGTTGTGGGTGAGATCAGCTAAGGGAATCAAGTTTATAGTATCAGAGACGTAAGGAACACGACTGTACCTTGAATCAGTGTGAGACTTATTAGGGTTCAACTACATTTCGGTCCGAAGTTCATTGGTAGTAGTCTAGTGTCTATAGCGGCTTAATACAGTGTGGTGGTCAAAACTGGACTAGGTCCCGGGGTTTTTCTGCAATTGCGGTTTTCCTCGTTAACAAAATTCTGGTGTATGTGTTATTTCTTTTCCACATTATATTTTGATATATAATTAGAGCTGCACAAGACCCGCCCGACTTACCAAACCCACCCGTACCCGATGAACCTGTAGGTTTTTAAACCGAACCCGCCCGTAGCGGGTTGGTTGTTGGTTATAAAAATAAAAAAACCGTTATAGTTGGGTTGGTAGTTGGTTATGTGTCTAAACCCGCCTGAACCTACCCGAAAAACCCGATAAATATATGACGTTGATTTTAGATTCATATATATGATATACGTACAACTAGCTAGGGATGAGACCAGAAATATGCTTTCAACACAGTTGCACTGTTCTGGGATCATGTGACTGACTACTTCTCTCTGCTTTCAAGATTTTTGTATCTTTTATGACAGGTTGTCTAGCTAGCTATCACTCTACCTGTGATTCAATTATGCTACCATCTAAAAATATATATATAAATATACACACATATATATGCAAATATTTGTCTAGAAATATATATACGACTAATCCGTGGTTATCTCTATTGAACGACGCCTGTTAAGAGAGACTCAAGTCTATACATGCATATATAATTGATTAAGAACTAATCTATAAGTAATCCGTTTTTCGTATAGAATATTTGTAATCTCAGCATGTTTACAGGGTAAAAGCCTAGCTAGGCCATCTTCTTGTGTCAGTCCCTTTTGTCCACTTAATCCTCTCTTTTCCAATGAAAATTACATACAAAGCTCGATCGTCACTGAATTTTGAATGACAAATGGACCAAGTACAAGGAGCATTATGTAGTTGATGATCATACATGGAAACCTCAATCACGATGGATGAAAGGTTGATAATGAGCTGGAAATTCATTAAACTTCTAAATTATTAGACACTCCAACCTGAACCGGTTTAAAGCGGGTTTAAACCCGAAATCGCCCGGTCCGTAGCAGGCGGGTTAAAAACCTGACCTGCAAATTGAGCGGGCGGGGTTTGTTATGAAAATAAAAATCCGCTATAGTTGGGTTGGTAGTTGGTATTAGATGAAACCCGACCAACCCGACCCATGTGCAGCCCTATATATAATTGAAATATCACAGGTTGTGCGTTGAATCGATCAATTGGGAAATCCAACCTTTGGTTGTCGATTGAAATTGATTGATACTTGAACATTGGTCTTTGGTACCTCTCAAGTTATTTCCCTTATATTCAATCGGACTCGAAAATTCCTATTTGATGATTGCGGATTGAATTGAGAGATAGAGATATAAACTCTTTGATATACTTTTCTCTAGATTGAGTCTGACTGTCTAGTTGATTCTCTTGAAAGTATATTGGAGTTTGTCTATTCAGATTGCCAGGTGTGGTTGTTAGACCCCCGCTTTTTCAATTGGTATCAGAGAAGGAAAACATATTTAAGACCTTATAAGTCTGTGTTTGTAACGATCTGAATATGGACAGAAGTGCTATCTCTATAAACATACCACCAGTCTTCGATGGCTCAAATTACTTATGGTGGAAAATTGATATACGTGCCTTTCTTCAAGCGCGTATTTTTCAATCATGGGTCTATGATGTTAATGTCTATAATCCTCTGATTATTGCAGAAGGCAATGTAACTGTTCCGAAGGACATTGGTTCATATGAACCTGCCGAGATTCTCGCTGCTAAGCAAAATTATGACGGGTTAAATGCTATCATCCATGCCATTACCCTAGATCTTCAGCACCATGTGGCTACGTGCACTCGGTCTAAAGATGCTTGGGATATCTTAGAAACCGTATTTGAAGGGAATACCTGTAAAAAGGAAGCTAGGCTTCAAAACCTAAATTCTGATTGGAAAAACCTTCGTATGGCAGATGAAAATTCATTTGATGAGTTTAATCACAAAGTGTCTTAAATTGTTAATGCATCTTTTGCATTGGGTAAGACTATTCCTGAAAAGTACATTGTGATGAAAATTCTCAGATCGCTTCCATCTAGATACGATTCTAAAAAGCATGCCATCGTTGAGGGTAATAACCTTGACACTCTTTCCAGAAAAATCTGGTTGGGAAGTTGAAGATATTTGATCATGAGCATACATCCAAATCCGGAAAGGATGTTGCTTTCAAAGAACGAAAGAACACTAAATTACTTGACGAAAGTAAAAGTGTTTGCATCTCTGAAGATGATCTTTCCGAGGATGATACATCAGATGAAGATCTTGACAAGTCAGTCTCCTTGATCACTAGACAGTTTAGGGATCTTCTTTTGAAGAGAAGTAAACGATTCTCCAGAGATAATCCTAGGTCATCAGTTAAACCTCATAATCATCTTCCTCCTAAAAACAGGGATATAAATTAAACTGATGACGAGGATATGCCACAGTGCTTTAAGTGTAATGGTTTTGGTCATTTTGCAAATGAGTGTCCAAATCGGAAAAAATACACTGGGAACAAAGGTCTAGCTGCAACACTTGATGAAATGTCTGACAACTATGATTCTAATGAAGACAAAAAGTCAAGTATTGCACTTCTTTGTAAAAATATTGATTTTGATAATTGTAGCAATACATACATCAATCTTGATATTCTTTCAGAAGAAATCTCAACCGGTCTGGAAGAAAAAATGGATCTATATGTTTCTACTAGAAACTCTTTTTTGTGATTTTTCAGGTTCCACTATGTGTCTAGCTTCTTACACATCTCGGGCGTATGAATCATCTTCCGTGTTGACATGTTCTTATTGTTCTCTTAAAGGCCATGAACTCTCAAAGTGTTTCAAGTACAAACACAATATAAGATACGTCAACAAACTTCAACGAAGAGCGAATCGATTAGCAAACAAGCTCAAACTTGTTCAAAAATCATCAGAGGTATGTAAATTCATCTCTTCTTCGAAGAAGTTAGTTTCCAAAGAAAAGTCTAGATCTCCAGAGAAAAAATCATGGTCTAAACATTCTATGAAACAGTGTTCTATGAATTCCTTTCGAAAGGGTTATGGTGGACAGATCATTGTTCACCCTAGCACAACTTGATTGTGTTGGTTGGTGCATCTTGTCTCATGTGCCTGATAAAAAGAGACAAGATTGTGCACACCTTAGGCTTTAAGAAAATAGAATTGTTTTAGATTATTTTTGTCTTTCTTTTTTTTAGTTTTGCCGTGCTTTGCAAGATTGGAATTCTTCCAGCTTTCATATATAAATTGATACTGGAAGGGACTTCCCTGTTTAGTCAATAAAAGGGGCTATTCTCGTCAATTTTTACCCTCTTTAGGGTTGATAGTTGTGCGTGCGTTAACTTGTGTGTTTAAAAGTTTCTGTAACCCTACATTTCTTTTTCCTTCTCTTGAAACTCTTTTTATCATAAGACTGCTTATTGAGATTATCTTGTGATTTTCTCTCACAACTCCATACGTATGGATACTCCAAGCATTATGTCCTCTGATGGAAAAGATGTTAATATGATTGTTAATCCATCAATCATGAAGGAAAAAGATAAATCTCCGTTACCTCCAACTTTGAAAAGAAAAAGAAGGAATGTGAGGAAGCCAGGAGTTGTTCCTTCAAATTCTCAGAAGTTTTCTGATGTTCTTGAAGAGTTGAAGGAAACAAAGAAGGAGATTCAGCAAATAAAGATATTGTGTTGAGAACTATTGAAATTCAGAAGGCCCTGGTTCGGCATCAGTTCAAAAGGTTTGTTGGAATTGACTCATTTCTTCATGAACCTTATGTTCCCATGGCTGTTGACGACAAGGAGTTCGGGGACGATAAAGAATTCTTTAGAGGTCTCAATGTCTAGGAAACTTCTTATGAGAATTTATTCTTGTGTTTTAAGAAGGATAACTAGGGTTTGGAATAGTCATTATTGTGAGTACACATAGCTATTGCTAACGTTTTCATCTTGCAATGTTTTTAGATTTATTTGTTTAAATTCTAAAGTTTATTTGGAAGATGATTTTTGCAGTATTAATCTTTATGGTTTTATATATTGCAAATTGTTATGGGATATGTTTTTTTACGTCCGTGAACCTTGACTGTCCCATATTTGTTCAAAAGTTAACTCTATTATATGTCGATATGAAAGTATTGATAAAAGAAAGAATGAACTTTTGACAATAGCCTTTATTTGCAGGGGTTATCTTTTATCTTTATAAACTCCTTGATGAATGCATTTAGTTTCGGCTATTTGATGGCATCTAAACAAGTTGGTATGTTGTTCTCTTTTGGTCATGAAGTATCTCTATGAAAATTTCATGAGGATCCCACTAGTTTTCGTACCTTTGCCAATTTATATTGACAAAAAGGGGGAGAATTAATGTGTAGTTCACACTACAAATACATATGGTTTACGGATCATTATGTAAGCGGGAGTGGTTTTCATATTGAGATGAAGTATTGACTAAGGGGGAGTGATACATATCACCATAGTATTGTTGTCAAAGTTGTGATGCAATTGGACTTTGATGTTGTATAATGATACTATGGCACTGTATAACAATGATTGAGAGCAACTGTTTTCTCATTGTTATAGCTATGGATCTTCATCAACAATGATGCGGAGTTGAACACATTTGGAATCATTGGAGTACTTGGAAGTGACGAAGATTTCGAGTAATGTTGAAGAACCAAGGAGATCAAACATTTGGATGAGAAGCGACAAAGTTTATTTATTTTGTAATCCATATGTATTGATAGTTTTTTCATTAAATTGACAAAGGGGGAGATTGTTAGAGCACTGCTCGGTCGAACTCGCAATCCTTGCTATCTCAAGCTTGTTTGCCAATGTTAGTGATCAAAACTATAAGTCTTAATTTCTAGTCTACTTAAGTAATGTCTCGGACTAGGATAGATTGTGTAGTTGAGCATTAGACTTCACGACGGTCATTAATTGAAGACGAAGAACTACTAAGGAGAGCTTGTGGAACTTCATCAACAAAAGGTTTATGGACTCATTTATCACTTGGAAAGTCTATTTCTACTCTATCTCCTATATTGAGACAAAAGTCGTATTACTATAGTTTTCGATTATGCACATTTCAGATTTCGAGATGAGTTTAACTCGTTTACATATTTCTCGAAATATGTGTTGGTAAGCTTTTGCTTTAACCAAGTTCATCTTATATTCTTGACGAAAGTCAAAAGATGATCATGTGAAAATCGCCGAGTAACATCTTACATAGTTTGTGTGATACAATCATTTGGTGTAGACTTGGAATGTTTCGTTATGATTATTTCAATAACTTGAAAATTGCTTTGATGCTAATAGTGTGTGAAAATGGCTATTGTCATCCTCTAAGAAAGTTTCAATGATTGAAAAAAGAGTTTAGAACACTTAACCAACATTGGATTATAAACATGTTGTGCACTCTTGCATATGTGTGATCCATGTCCGGGAACCATAGTATGCATACCCGTATGCGTACCTGTTGGTTTGAGAAGTCCGGGAACCTAAGTGCGCGTACCCGTACGCATACTGGCGTAGGTTTGTGATCATAAATTTTTGCTGGGTTTGGAGGTATGCGTACCCGTTCGCATACTGGCGAAAACCAAACTTGATCCGGCTATTTCAAGTATGTGTACCCATTTGCATACTTGAATGGTTAAAGTTCTAAAATCGGTTGTGACATGAACAAATACATTTATATAATAAGGAATGCATTCTTTGCAAACCGTGGCTATAATGTTCATGAATTGATTCGAGTGAATCAAACCGATTTTGCTTCAATTGTGTTCTTGTATACTTCTATGAGAATATAACAATTGAACAACTCTTAAACTAGTTTCATTTGAGTCATTTGAACTAGTTATGGTTAAGATGAATAAGGTTGACATGAGAGTGTTCATATAGCTAACCCCGGTTAACTACTGTTGAGCCAACTTGGTGTACACGTTTAGGTATTGTTACATAAACCTAAATGAGGGTACATTTCATTTGTGTATAATAAGCTAAGTTCGATCTGACGGTTGAAAGATATTAGCTTGAGTTGAATAAGGTTTTCATCTAACGGTGAATATTTAATGCTTTGTTACCAAGGTAATTAAGATTGCAAACCCTAATTTGAAAACTATATAAAGGAGAACTCTAGCAACTGGGAAACCTAATTCCCACACCTCCTGTGTGATACTAGTTGCTACTAGAGTCAATTCTCCTTTAACCTTAGGTTTTTCACGAAACCTTGTATGTTAACGACTTAAAGACTTCATTGGGATTGTGAAGCCAGACCCAACTATTTTCTCTGTAGTTGCATGTTCTGACCTTACTTTTACTATCGTGATTGAGCATTATCTTTGCTAAGATTTGCTTGAGATTTATCTCCGATAGGTAAGATTAAAAGTAGTCACAAACATCTTCATCTCATCGTTTGTGATTCCACAATATCTTGTTTCGCTACCATACGATTAAGATTATTGTGAGGTGATTGATAACACTAGGCTGTTCTTCGGGAATATAAGTTCGGTTTATCAATTAGTTCCTATGCACCTTGATTTATCAAAAGACGGAACAAAACTCGTAGGTATTTCTGTGGGAGACAAATTTATCTATTTCAATAGACTTTTCTGTGTTAGACAGATTTGTTTATCAAGTCTTCGACTTTGGGTCGTAGCAACTCTTGGTTGTGGGTGAGATTAACTAAGGGAATCAAGTGCGTAGTATCCTGCTGGGATCAGAGACGTAAGGAGAACGACTGTACCTTGAATCAGTGTGAGATTGATTAGGGTTCAACTACATTCCAGTCCGAAGTTAATTGGTAGTAGGCTAGTGTCTGTAGCGGCTTAATACAGTGTTGTGTTCAAAACTGGACTAGGTCCCGGGGTTTTTCAGCATTTGCGGTTTCCTCGTTAACAAAACTTCTGGTGTCTGTGTTATTTCTTTTCCGCCTTATGTTTTGTTATATAATTTAAATATCACAGGTTGTGTGTTGAATCAATCAATTTGGAAATTCAACCTTTAGTTGTTGATTGAAATTGATTGATCCTTGAACATTGGAATTTGGTACCGTTCAAGTTATTCCTCTTATATTCTATCGGGCTCGCAAATTCCTATTTGCTGATTGCGGATTGAATTAAGAGATAGAGATATAAAACTCTTTGATATACTTTTCTCTAGATTGAGTCTGACTGTCTAGTTGATTCTCTTGAAAGTATTTTTGAGTTTGTCTATTCAGGTTGCCAAACGAAATATTGGGTATGGTTGTTAGACCCCCTCTTTTTCACATTGCCTTGTAAAAGTTCTTGTTTCGGCACAATGTTTGTAACAACCGATTCTTTATATAATTTATTTCGTCTCCTTGCCACTCCAAATTCTTCACCTCTTGAAAAGGTCATAGTTGTTCCGTCGTGACATGATAACCGCAATTTCCATCCCCTTCGACGTCGACCATGGTTATAATGTAGTCACGAATAATTTCGGGTAGCTCCTCCATGTAATTGTCATATATCATATTAGTGGGCGAAAGTACTTACCATCCTTATCCTTTTTAGGTCCTTTCATTTTGCCCACCACATATATAGTCTTCTTTTCCTTCGTCTTGATTTGTTTCCCCATTTCTTGCGAAGGAAACATCTTCTCTTTGAGTTTAACGTTTCTTGGGGTATCATTTTGGTTACTTGTTTCACCGTTATCTTTACTCGGACGACCACGTTTCCTTAAAACGTTAACTTCTCCCAACTTCATCAATTTCTCAATTTCCATGTTTTCCGCTTTGTACTTTGCATCATGATACTCAACTCTCGATGGATCTCTTTTGTTAGCCAACAACCTGTTTTTTGATCTCTCCTTTTTTCGTGTCAATTTGGTACATTTTTACCTTTCCCCTCACCCTTTTCCGGTTCCAAAAGATCCTCCTCGGTGAAAGGAAAGAGGACCGTTCTTGAGTTGTGGTAAATGATTTGCTTTTGACCCCGGTATGCACTTCGGTACTTCTCAGCTAATCTTTTCCCGTAAGGAGTATCCCAAATCTCTTCATCGGGATCATCCGTGGGGAGGGGATCAAAACTCAATTGCTTCCAAAAACTATCAATATGCTCAAAAGGTATAATACCATCCACATATCGAGCTATTTGGTGGCGACACGGAAGTCCCATAGATTTTTTCATTTTACAAACACATACTTCATGAAGTTCATTCGCGTTCCAAGCTTTCATCAATTTTACTTCAAGCATAATTTTGTCAATACACAAATGGGATACCCGATAAGTTAATCCCCTGAGCCAAGGATCGTCCCTATGGTTTTTATGCTTGAACAATGGACAATATTCAAATTCTGATTTAATTCTTACGATATCCATTTTGAAATACTCTTCCATTGCCTCAAACACCGTCACAACCGAGTCAACTCGCCTAAAAAGGTCCTTCTTTAATCGATGATGAGCCGACTCTACCGTACTTGTAGCTTGGTTGTCGAAATGTTTGTATTGGTTTGTATAACAAGCCACAAACCTTTCTTTGTGAGGATCCAAATATTCGGTAAGAAAATAGGTAACGACACTTGGATACTCGGTGCCCCAATGCGCAATAAGTTCGTCACGTTTTACCCGATAATCATCTTCCGTAATTGACCACGTCAAAGCCTACCATTCACGTGCGAAACAATCCCACAACCTTTCATTCTCATCATAATACTTCATAAATTTATCCTTTTTATTTTCTCGTATTCCATCCGGTAGTGACTTAATATCCTCTAAGTCTTTCATCTTAAGCGGTTGAATTATTGGTCTACATTTTTTCCTAACGTTGTTCCCTATATGAAAAGTACAAAGAAAATTATGGGCGTCCGAAAATACCTTATGAATAGCATACATCAAAGCGGATTCTTGGTCGGTTACAATCACCTTAGGAAGAGCATCCTCCCGAAACATTAACTTACATTGCTCTAATGCCCAAACATAACTTTCTTTCAACTCGTCTCTTAAAAAACAAAAAGCCACGGAGAATGGTGCCTTGGTTGAGGTATGCCCAACTATGTTCAACAACGGGCATTTCATAATTATTTGTCTTGTAGGTGCAATCCATTATAAGCACTTGCGGAAAACATTGAGCTAATTTAACGCAATCCGGTGGAGCAAGAAATAGATATGTGACTTGGCCGAACTCATCCAATTTCTTTTGGACCATGTAGTTGTTATTCTCCGCCAACCACATCAATTGTTTCATCACTACCCTATCTTGCAATTCTTTCTTCCTCAAAGTACTTTTAGCGTTGTAGATATTTCGTAGATTGGATTTGTTTTTAGGGTCATCCGCCTTCAACTTGCTTAGGATTTTAATCGGTGGCAAACGTGCTTTATACATCTTACCTATTTCCAAGTATTCATGGTCTTTAATCCTTGCGACTCTTGCATATCTATGAAGATCAAGTGCACGTTGGTGGTTATGATGACAATCCATATTTTTATTCATAGTCCAATATTTTTCATCTTCGTTCTCTTATATAAGGTTGAAAACGATCTGGAAGGGGCATTCTCTTTTCTTCGTCTTGGTCTTGTTCTTTCTCCCCGTCTTCCCAACATACACGTACGAAACCCTTTTTATGCTTATCAACATTTTTGCCGCTTCTCTCACAAACCATTTTAACCCGGTTCCCTCGGCTTTGTTGTCCGGTCACTAACACACAATTTATTAGCAATCTATGTTCATAAGCCCAAGCCTTTGCTTCCTCTTTACTTCCCCATCTCTACAGAAATACAAGGCCACATATATACTTAGTAAACGTTTGGGATATATACTTTTAACATATAAAGTAAGATATCACTCAATTTGTTACCTACCAAGTCATTTTGGAAGTGATCTCGATTATCTTCGAAAATAGTGTTAACAGCCGAAGGTTGATCGTGCATTGGTTGAGGTTCAGCAATAATGATCTACAAGAATACGGCGTGGTTAGATAACTCAAACAAATAAACTAACTAAAGGTTCGATTAATACGAAAATTTGAAACCAGAGCCGAACGTGGGAATTCTAAGAGTAAAGCAAGGTTCGGTTAATTCGAAAATTTGAAACCAAAGCCGAACCTTAAGCTTTAAGAAGTTCTTCTAATTCGATAGTGTACACTTACGGCCGAACTTTGGACTTGGGTAGAAATCGAAGTTACAGTGTAATGTTCGGCTGACATAATTTGAGCCGAACATTACACTGTAACTCGAAAAAAAAACACAAGAAATAGTAGGTTCGGATATCCAATGAAAGAGATCGAACAAGCCGAACCGTTCTTCCCTGTTGCAAAGTTCGGCTCTTATATTTCAGCCGAACCCAGTACTGAACTTTGAAAAAGTTCGTAAAAATTCAATTTTTCGGAGAATTGAAGCTAAAAAAAGGAGATTAGATGTCGTATACGAGTATACCTGTGTATTGTTAGAAGAAGGCTCCTCATCAATATATTCTTCCTCTGGATTTGGCTCATAAAAACCATCATTTTGAGTTTTAGGTTGAGGTTGAGTTAAAGTTTGAGCAAAATCATTCTCATAATCCAAAAAGTTGGCCAAATCCGGATCATTGTTGTAGTTGATGTGTATTATATTGTCTTTACGAGATGAAGATTCTCCCTGATCATCCATTTGAATCACAAAAATCTCTCAAATATCAAAAACCCTAGTTTTTTTTTCCAGTTCTTCTTCCTCTCTCTCAAAAACCCCAATCTAACTCAAAACTCAGATTTTTTTTCAATTAATATAACACTCGCAACTTAACATAGTCAATCATTAACATTATTAATTAATCATTATTATTAAAACTAATCATAATTATTAACACAAATTAAATAAGGGTAGTTATGCCATTATCAAAAAGGGTAGATAAGGGGTGATGGTGTTTTTATTTAGTGACCCTATTTTGGCATTATTCAGTATGCCTCAAAAAAACTCAGTATGCCTCAAAAAAAGTTTCATAATTTTTTATTTTTTTTTCACTGCCTCTTTTTGATGGGCCAAAAATTCAGTATACTAACAATAGGCTCAAGCCCGGGGTAAAAAATTAGTTAAGTGCGTGGTGTGCTACATTTCCAGTTCCTCCACTGCCTGTCGTCACTGAATCTTTGATAAAATGATAATCCAACTCGATTTTTTAGCTCTAGAGTGGAGTGTTGCATTCAGATCATGGGATTTAGCACTCAAATATCACAAAGCTACTTAAATGGGGTTTGCACCTCAATATTCAGTTCCATAAGCAGATAGGAAACCCATTGAACTTCAGTAGCTAAAACAGAGAAGGCCTCGTACACAGCTTCAGCCGAGGACTTGGCAATAGTAGTATCTCTGATGACCATGAGATATGTGAATTACCCATAAAAAACGCAATAGTCAGTTGTAGACTTTTTTAGTGTCACGGCATCCATCCCAGTTAAACTATAAATAGCCAATGAGAGTTTAGTTTCCACCTTAAATAACAATACCACACCCCCAGTGATACTTTTAGAAACCTCATAATCTTTTTAACCAAAAGAAGATGAACATCTGTTGGGGGCATACATAAATTGGCAGACATAAGAACAATTAAAATGATAGGCCTTGCCATTATGAGATGTTGAGATCCTACAAGACTTTTATACTCATCCGGTGAAGCAAGCAGACTACCATCCAAACTAGATACTCTCTTAACTTTCACAATGGGAAATTGAAAAGGTTTTGCATCTACCATCTTAATTCTAGTCAACAAGTCCAATGTATATTGCAGATGTCATTGTAGTACAATGGTAAAGTTATTGGGTGATGATACCAGTGACCTGAGTTCGAAACTCGTCAGCGACAAATTCATTACAAATTAATAACAAAATAAATAAATAAATAACCCAATGTATATTTTCGTTGGCTGAAAAAGAGAATGTTGGGATGTATTTGTGAATATCAAATATCTGGCATACACATGGCAAGATCTAAACGGATGTATTCAATATGACAGAGTATCCCCAGCGATGCTTGACTACCTGCGGAGTAAGGGATATTTTCCTTACTTCCTTTATCTTATCACGAGAAAATCTTTGATCAATGGTAGTGACATGGACTAGGAAGTAACCTAGAGACGTGGCTGCTGTCGGGGGTCAGAGACAACTGAAAAGTATAATCAGCATTAAATACAACAGGAAACTGTTCAAGCATGTGGTCTTCGTTCACGTGGATCTAGTATACGTTGGATCATTTGGCTTGAGTTGGTGAGCGTCTAAACAAGGCAATATGTGCAAGGGAGCATCAGATCTCGATGGATCCAAAAGTAGCGAAGAAGTTCAAGATGGCGAGGGAGCTTGAAAAAGGCGGGGGTATAACAACCACACCCAATATTTCGTTCGGGAAGCTTTATATCTATCTCAATACAATCAGTAAATCAACTAGATAGAAATCCGTGAGACTGATTGATATGAGAATAACAGGGATGGTACCAAAGACTAATGCCCGAGAGTCAATCAAGTTCTATCCAACAAGCAAGGTCGGATTTATCAACTGTGATTGAACTACGCACAACCTGTGATATTTCAATTGTATAAACAAATATAATGCAGAAAAGAAATAACACAGACACCAGAAATTTTGTTAACGAGGAAACCGCAAATGCCGAAAAACCCAGGGACCTAGTCCAGATTTGAACACCATACTCTATTAAGCCATTACAGACTCTAGCCTACTACAAGTTAACTTCGGAATGGAATGTAGTTAATCCCTAACCAAGTATCACACCGATTAATGTACAATCACTTTCCTTACGCCTCTTGAATCCCATCAGGACTCTGCACACTTGATTCCCTTAGATGATCTCACCCACAACTAAGAGTTGCTACGATCCAAAGTCGAAGACTTATAAACAAATCTTTCTTCCACATATATGTTTATTCTGTTTTTTTTTTCTGTCTTTAGACCTTCACCTTGGTATGCACATAGATTATAATAAAATAGATTATACCACCTTGGTAATCCGTTGCTTCCCATAAACCTTATCGATTAAAGTTCTCTGTTTCCCAATCACTTTGGTATGCACATATAATAAAATAGATTATACCACTTTTTATTGGAAAAATAGCTTCCTCTATCGCCTCAGCAATGGGGTTTAGCTCCTCATATTAATCATAATCTCAAAATACATGTTTATGGCTCAAAAGTTGATTAAAAGGGAGAAAGGTGTTAAAGCAGCGGATTCTGTAGTTGCTGAAGGTCTAAAACAGAAGTCGGAGTTGTTGCTGAAGGGCTTCGGTGACTGCAGGAAGATGCGACCGTACCTCGTTGTCACTGAAAATAAGTCTGCCTCTGCAACTGACTCCGAGGGTCTTATGTTCTCCGTGTTCTTCTTCGCAGCAGCAGCAGAAAAGTTTCTGTACTCGACTCCAGTTGATTTTTTTCCGCTTCTCTAAGGCTCTAAACTTCTCCAAAGTGTTCCACCCCCTTCCTTAGCCTCTCTAGAGCTTATATATACCTCACAGCTCGGTTTAAACTCGATCAAAATCTCTTTTTCTTCCCCAAAAATAAATTTTTCTTCTCGGCCAAGTTTTGGATATTCTAACCTGTTTAATCACTTCACCTCCTTCCTGAATTATCCAAACTATCCTCTTATGCTTCTACAAACAAATCCTTGCAAAATATAGTACGTAATTTCCAAATATAATTCGAAACTTTGTCTGTTTCCATTTTTATTTTTTTCTTCCCTGTTTTATCAAAACCCGATCATTCATCCCATTCTAATCGATACAAACAGATATACCAACCCTGTTTACTCCATTCAAGTCCAGCCCAACTTAGTTTGGCGATTGAATCTCGATAAAACACATCCAAAATTTGCTCAACAGTTTACGCAGGCGACATTTGGTTTTCCCGCCAAAAATGAAATTCAAACGAAGGGGATGACCTCCCCTTATCCAATCCCGGTCTGTGCTTAGTAGCTGCCTGGAAATGGGTTACCCCTTATCCAAGATGAGAGTCCGAATAGCAAATGTCCTCCCATGTGCCTTCAACAACTTTTCGAGCTAATTTCGCCGCAAAAGCCTATTTTTCCAAAAAACACCTACAAGGGATAAAATACCAAAATTAGTACAAAAATGGGTACTAACACTATACATAAAAGAGATGAAAATAGACACATAAATGCGTCTATCAAATACCCCCAAACTTATTATTTGCTAGTCCCGAGCAAATTAAAACTACAAAATAAAATCCTAACTCACTGTCGCAGGCATCGTCGGTTGCACTTAGCATGTGCAACAAGCCTTTAAACCCCTAGGTGGCCCTAGTGGCTGAGTTATAGTCTCGGGAGGGTTTACCAGAGGTGTACCCACAAAACCTTTACTCCAGACCCTAGCTATCTACGCAGAACCTTGGAATGCACTAAAGAACCTCCTTGGTTGGCATACTTATTGATTACGGGAGGAAGTACCTTGATGCGAAATTCCAATTGTTGTATATGAGTTTGAACTCGAGTATACTAAAATTCATATATAAGTGACAGAGCTCTACTCAGATAGTCGCACTATGGACATCAATATCCGGAATCAAACAAATCACATGAATAGATTAAGAAGATGGATATAGAAGTAGATGGTTGCGAATGGACTTCAATGCCAAGATGAACCTATGACCTAGTGGATTGAGATACTGGTATGGACTAATATCAACACAACTGGCATATACAAGGGACCAGTGGTCGATAATCCTAAATCTACATCAACACAGCTGGCATATACAAGGGAACCAGTGGTCGACTTTATAATAAACCTTTATTTATTTATTTATTTTTATTTTATTTTTATTTTTAACGACATGATTAGATCTTTTGGATCCAAGCGCATGCTTCTTGTCAGCAGATAACATGGTAATTCCCGTGGATCCTGCATTCCACGCTTGTTTAGGCGACGGAGACAGGGAGAACACACACATATTGCTATCCAAGTGTTATTTATTCCGATTGGTCTAATTGGTCTGGTCTTTTTTTCTTTTTAGTAACTCAATCACTCTATTTCACCTAGCAGACATCAACATAAAAATTTGCAAAAATAAAAACAGAAGTAATAAGATGATTCCGAGATACGGTGAAACTATCATGTTATTTCTAACACCTGAGCTCCGTGCTTTTATGAATAGACTCTTATAGATGTTTCCATCTAATCAGATTGGTTCCTCAACTCCTAAACCAAAATGCTTCCATCCACTTAGATTGGTTAGTGCCATCCTTAATAGGCATAAATTTCTAGGCTCTGGAGTTTATTTATTTGTAACAAAAAGTAACAAAAAGTTTCTACCCCACCCCCAAACTTAAATCTAACATTGTCCTCAATGTTTCTAATTACAGAACAGTACCAAAAGTATAAATAACATGAGGAATCAGTAAAGAGAGAAGTCGGAAAGATAGTACCTGGATGAAGTGGAATCAAAAACCTACAAAAATAATATACAACATACAAATCGCCTCGATGGTCAGTCAAGGTAAACAGGGTCCTCCAGAGGGACCTCCTCAACATCACCTGTAGGAAAAGGCTCTAAAAAGGGCTTGAATCTCTGACCGTTAACCTTTGAAGAACTACTACCGTCTGGTGTCTCATTTTCAATAGCGTCATGAGGAAAAACAGTACGGACCACAAAAGGACCGGTCCACCGAGAGCGCAACTTCCCGGGGAATAGATGCAAACGAGTGTCATACTAAAGAACTTTTTGACCTGGAGAAAATGACTTTCGTAAAATATTCTTATCATGCACAAGTTTCATTTTGTTCTTATACTCCTTAGCACTATCGTATGCATCTCTACGAATCTCGTCCAACTCATTGAGCTGGAGCTTTCTGTGAGCTCATGCCTTGTCAAGTGAAAAGTTTAGATGCTTAATTTCCCAGTAAGCTCTATTCTCTAACTCAACAGGTAGGTGACATGCCTTGCCAAAAACTAAACGATAGGGTGACATACCAATGGGTGTCTTAAACGCAGTACGATAAGCCCATAAGGCATCAGTAAGCCTCGACGACCAGTCTTTCCTATTAGGATTAACTGTTTTCTATAGAATACGCTTAATTTCCCTATTGGAAACCTCTACCTGACCACTAGTCTGTGGGTGATATGGGGTAGCTACTTTATGGGTAATACCATATTGTTTCATTAAAAGAGCAAACGGTCTATTACAAAAGTGTGAACCTCCATCACTAATTATAGCTCGCGGCGTACCGAAACGTGTAAGTATATTCTCTTTCAAAAACTGGACTACGACCTTGTGGTCATTTGTTCTACACGGAACCGCCTCAACCCACTTAGACACGTAGTCTACGGCGACAAGTATGTAAAGATAACCAAAAGAATTAGGAAACGGACCCATAAAATCAATGCCCCACACATCAAAGACCTCAATCACTAAAATAGGGTTCAAAGGCATCATATTTCTATGGGAAATGGTTCCTAACCTCTGGCAACGCTCACAAGAAACACAATGACTATGGGAGTCTTTAAACAACGAAGGCCAGTAAAATCCACACTGCAATATCTTATCAGCAGTCTTTTTAGCACTAAAATGACCCCCACATGCATGTTCATGATAAAAGTAGATAATACTGGACTGGTCACTCTCAGGTATACATCTCCTAATAATCTGGTCTGGACAATACTTAAACAGATAAGGATCGTCCCAAAAGAAATGCTTAACCTCGACTAAAAACCTAGAACGATCTTGTTTACCCCAATGTTGAGGCATTCGACCAGTAACAAGATAATTCACTATATGTGCATACCAAGGTGATTGGGAAACAGAGAACAATTGTTCATCAGGAAAGCTATCCCTTATAGGAAGGGAATCATTATCAACAACTAGCCTAGACAAGTGATCTGCTACTACATTTTCTGCACCCTTTTTGTCTCTAATGTCTAGAGAAAATTCTTGCAACAAGAGGATCCATCTAATCAATCTAGGTTTAGTATCCTTCTTAGACAAAAGGTATTTCAAAGCAGCATGATCGGTATAGATTACGACCTTAGAACCTAGTCGATAGGATCTAAACTTATCCAAGGCAAACACGATGGCTAACAGTTCCTTCTAGGTAGTTGTATAATTCAGTTGGGCATCATTTAGAGTTTTGCTAGCATAGTAAATCACATGAAGTAATTTGTTTTATCGCTGTCCTAACACAACGCCTATAGCATAATCTGAAGCATCACACATAATCTCAAAGGGTAGGTTCCAGTTAGGTGCCTGGACTATGGGGGTGGTAGTGAGTAAACTCTTAAGCTTCTCAAAAGCTTCTAAACATGCATCATCAAAGGCAAACTTGACATCTTTTGCAAGCAAATTGCAAAGAGGTCTAGAAATCAAGCTAAAATCCTTAATGAATCGACGATAAAATACTGCATGCCCTAGGAATGACCTAATATCTTTTACGGTTTTTCGGACCTGTAAAGTCTTAATAAGATCAACTTTGGCTTTGTCTACCTCTATACCCTTAGAGGATACGATGTGTCCTAACACAATTCCTGGTTTAACAATAAAATGGCATTTTTCCCAATTAAGCACTAAATTCTTTTCCTTACACCTAGTCAACACTAATGTCAAATGATGCAAGCACTCATCGAAAGATGAACCAAACACTGAAAAATCATCCATAAAGACCTCTAAAAACCGTTCTACCATATCATAAAATATGCTCATCATGCAACGCTGAAAGGTCGCAGGGGCATTACATAACCCGAAAGGCATGCGTCTATACGCAAAGGTACCAAAGGGACAGGTAAAAGTTGTTTTCTCTTGGTCTTCTTGGGCAATAACAATCTGATTATATCCGGAGTAGCCATCTAAGAAGCAATAATGACTATGTCTAGCTAATCGCTCTAGCATTTGGTCGATAAAAGGAAGGGGAAAGTGATCCTTCCTTGTGACCTTGTTCAATTTCCTATAGTCAATACAGACACGCCATCCCGTGGTCACTCGGGTTGGGATTAACTCGTTATTATCATTCTGGACTACAGTGATACCTGATTTCTTAGGGACAACCTGAACGGGGCTGACCCACTTACTGTCTGAAATTGGGTAGATAATACCCGCATCTAACAACTTAAGCACCTTTTTCGAACTACCTCTTTCATGTTAGGGTTCAGTCGACGTTGCATCTCCCTAGAAGGTTAGGAGTCTTCCTCTAAATGAATCTGATGCATACACACAGTAGGACTTATACCCTTAATGTCTGCTATAGTCCACCCTAAAGCTTCCTTATTATCTTGAAGTACATTCACTAGCCTACTTTCCTGATCACTATCCAAATCGGAAGCTACAATCACAGGTAAAGTCTCATATGGCCCTAAAACACATACTTTAGAGTGTCGGGTAGTGGTTTAAGGTCCAACTTAGGAGGCTCTTCTAAAAAAGGAATTAAGGTAGTCTCAGAATCTGGTAATTGTTCGAACCTAGCTTTCCAACTATTCGTGTCTAACACAGGGGTAGAATCTAATAGTGCATTCACTTCTTCAATAGTGCTATCATCGTCAAAATCTAAACCAAAATGGGATAGACAACTTTCTAATGGGTCTTCAGACAAAATGTTTGGTAATGACTCATGAACTAAGGCTTCTATCATGTTCACCTCTTCAACACATGTGTCATCTAGCTCATAAGGTAGCTTACTGACATTAAAAATGTTCATCTCCATAGTCATATTACCAAAAGAAAAATTCATCACACCATTTCGACAGTTAATGATCGCATTAGACGTAGCTAAAAATGGGCGACCTAAAATCACAGGTATCTAGTTCTCTAGGTCAGGGACAGGTTGGGTATCTAGCACAACAAAATCCACTGGATAAATAAACTTGTCGACCTCAATGAGAACATCCTCGATAACACCTCGAGGAATTTTAACGGACCTATCAGCTAACTGCAGTGTCATCTGAGTAGGGTTCATTTCACCAAGTCCTAGCTGTAAATACACATGGTACGGCAGTAGGTTCACACTGGCTCCTAAGTCAAGTAAAGCTTTTTCTACCCGGAATTTACCTATTGTACAAGCAATGGTAGGGGAACCTGGGTCTTTGTACTTTGGAGTTGTGGAGTTCTGAATGATTGAACTTACGTGACTAGCTAAAAAGGCTTTCTTATGGACGCTAAGTTTTCTCTTTCGCATAAACATATCCTTAAGGAACTTGGCATAAGAAGGAATTTGCCTAATTGCATCTAATAAAGGAAGGTTTATGGTAACTTGCTTAAAAACCTCCAATATGTCATTAAAGTTCGATTCCTTTTTTGTTGGTACTAATAGCTGGGGAAACGGGGATCTAGGCACAGAATCAGACCTCCCAGGGACTGAATTGACATCATCAGAAACTTTATCGGTCTCCTCAGCTATGGGTGGTCCTGAGGGGTGAGATCCTGAGGGGTGAACTACAGTATGTTCACTATCGGGCATGGTTACCTCATTGTCTACAATTCTACCACTCCTAAGGGTTCTAACAGCATTCAACTGATTCGATTGTTTTGCACCTATTTCATGAACTCCTCTAGGGTTGGGTTGTGTTTTACTAGGAAACCTACCTTTTTCTCTCAAAGACTCATTTATCAGACCTACCTGGGTTTTCAGCTCGGAAATAGCCTGACTATTTTCTTGACCTATCTTGTTACTAGCTTGTAGACTTAGTTCTACTGATTGCTGAAATTTTGCAGTTTGCTGAGTTAACAAAACGAGAGACTCCTCTAGGCTTAGGATTTTCTTATCCGACTAAATCTGAAATTGAGCTTGTCCCGAAGGATTCTTAGCATAACTAAAATAGATTATACCACCTTGGTATGCACATATAATAAAATAGATTGGAGGCCCTTGCTTATAATATGGTCATATACTCCCGAAGAGCAGCCTAGAAATATTAGTTACCTCACAATAACCTAACTGATTAACAAAAGAAGTCATTGCAGATTTGCAAGAGTCTATGACGAAAAACTGTTGTGATTACTATTTATATTTTACATATTGGAGATAAATCTCGAGTAAATATTAGAGAAGATAAAACTCAATATGATAGAAAAAGTAAGATCAGAATACGCAACTACAGAGAAAATAGTTGAACCTGGATTCACGAATTCCAAATGAAGTCTTCAAGTCGTTAACCTAATAATGGTTTTGGAAAACCTAGGTTAAAGTAGAATCGACTCTAGTTTGCAACTAGGACACACGAGAGTGTCGGGATTAGGTTTCCCAAATGCTAGAGTTCTCCCTTATATAGTATTTCAAATCAGGGTTGCTTACAATCAAAGCTAAGATAGCTTAGTAACAAAGCAATTGATATTCACCGTTAGATGAACTCCTGATTTAAGATTCAAGCTAAGTCTTCTTAGAAACTAAGTAATCAATCTCCACCGTTAGATGGTATTAGCTTGATACACACAAATGAAATATACCTATATTTAGATATGGATGAACCGTACCCAAACGTGTATACCTTGTTGGCTCAATAATAGTCAACCGAAGTTAGCCACATGAACACTTATAACTTAGCCACATTCATCTAATACTTCTAGATCAAATATGATGATAATCAATCATGATAAATAATCAAATGAATCTAATTATGTTTCAAGAGAGTTGTTCAAATGTTCACTATCTCATAGAAATATATATGAACCATTTGAAACAAAATCGATTTGGTTTGTAATTGTACAAAGTACTTATAAAAGAACCAATTCATGAACATAATGCCACGGTTTGTAAAACTAGTTCACATACTTTATTTCATTAATGTTTCATGGACTTTAGTTCGCAAACGAACCTGAATTCATGAGTATGTATTTCATACTTAACGATTTTAGAACTTAACCACTGTGTTCGCAAACAGAGTACGCGAACCACAGTTCCGGATTTTGGCCTTGCCGTGCCGTTCGCAAATATAGTACACAAACAACAGTTCTGGAATCAGACTTGTCTAGCCGTTCGCAAACAGAGTACGCGAACAACAACTTTGAAACTTTTCACAGGTAAACCCGTTCGCAAACAAGAGTTCTGGACCTGAACTAGAGCTTCGCAGTGCACATACAAAGTATACATAATGTGTTATATCCATACATTGGTAGTCGTTCTAAACTCTCATTTAATCATTGAAACATCCTTAGAAGACAACAATGGTAATCTTACACATACCACTAGATTCAAGTAATTTTCAAGTGATTAATCGATCAATACGAAACATCCCAAGTTAACATCAAATGATTGTCTGACACAAATCATGTAAGATGTTCAAGGTAATTTTTACATGATCATCTTGACTTAATATTTAGTTTCCAACAAATGAATTGCCTACAACTAAACTCGTCAAGTAGATGACGAACTTTAGCTAAAGCTAAAAGCTTCCAACACGTATTTCGAGAAATATATAAATGAGATAAACTCGGATCAAAATTTCAATTGCGTATAATGCAAAAGTCTATATAGTTATATGACTTAGTCTCTTTAGAAGATAGAATATAATAGACTTTTGAGTGATAGATAAGTTTTAGTCTCCACATACCTTTTGTTGATGAAGTTCCTCCAATCTCTTCAGTAAATCTTCTTCTTCAATTGGTGAATGATGCCGTGAAGTCTAAAGATCAATTACACACTTTTATCCTAATCCGAGACATAGCTATAAGTAGACTAGAAATCAAGCTGTATATAGTTTTGATCAACTAAACTTGAAAAACAAGATTGAGATAGCAACTCTTGTGAGTTCGACTGAGCAGTGCTCTAAAAGAGATATAAATACTCAGCTTCACTTCCGGAAATTGGACGCACAATTGAGAAGAGAAAACTAAATACCTATTAGGTTTACCTTTAAGATCTTTTAACCTCACTCATAATCATTAAGACCATCACATCTCATTACCCCGTAAACGCGGGTGAAAATCAAACCACGTAATTTCTTGTGTTGCTTGTTAAATTAGTGGAATTTTCATTACTCACTTTGGTTGCTTATATATCTACTTAGCTATATATGTGGTCTTTATTATTACCAATACATATTTAATCTTGGCATCATCTCAATTAAGGCATCAATATTTACTGGGTATATGATTCTCTGAGCTGATCTCGTTACGTAGACTCACCAGAAAATTAGTATTAACATATTTCATAGAAAATTGATACTCAAGAGCATGAATAATATTCAACTAGTCCCAATGAACTGCCATCGAGAATAGTATCATCAACATACAGTTACAAAATCAAAATATCATCTCTTGAAGTAAAGAGAAACATTAATTGAAGGGTCGGAAACACTTCAGACAAAGCCAAACAATACCCCATAGTAATTGGATTCCGCTATACTTAAGCCAAACACTGAATGGTCAGAAACACTTTTGATAGAGATACGCTTATGCTTATTCAAGATGAATATATTAAATAAGTGTTGAAAAGATTCAATATAAGGAATACTAATCAGTCAGTTCTGTACTTGGAAGTCAGATTCGTCTTTCAAGTTTGCAGTGTGGGAAGACAGATGAAGAAAATGAGTACATGGATAACACACCATATTCTTCGTCCATATGGAGTCTAATATTATATGTTATGGTATGCGCAAGACAAAATGTTGTAAATACAATGGGAGCAGTGAGTAGATATGTAAGCAACCCAAGCAAACAACATTAGGAAGCGATGAAGTGGATATTCAGGTATTTGAGAGGTAATACAAGCGTACAATTATGTTATGATGAGGTTATTATATCGTGAGAGGTTATATATGTGGATGCATACATCGTAGGTGATGTAAATAAAAGGCGATGTACGATCGGTTATGTTTAGACACTGGGGTAATCTACGGTGATTTGGAACTCACGGTTATAAAAGTTTGTGACAGTGTCACTATATAACCTGCATGTAGCAGTGACAAAAGCGAGAAAGGAGATGATTCGATTACGAGGTTTATTAGATGAGTTGGGATCGGAATAACATGATAATGTTCTGTTAGCGACAGTCAAAGGAATATACATTTAGTCAAGAACTCAGCCTATCATGTTGGGATGAAATATATAAATATTTGTTGTCATTTTATTCAGGATCTTTTAAAAGAATGAGAGTTGAAGCTCGAAAAGATTCATCGTTCTAAGAATCCAGCGGATATGTTTTCCAAGGGAGATACGTTAGAAAACTAAAGCTCCATGGATTTAGTTGGTCTCTCAGAATGAGAATTCGGGAGGTAGTAGTACTAACAGAGAGGTGGTACAGCACCGTCAATCCAAGATGAAGACGAGGCAAAGAAGAATCGAAGACAATTAATAAGTGTTCAAAGTGGGAGACTGTTAAAACATTGAAAAATTAATAATTGTTCACAAACTGAAATTTGACAGTTCACAAACTAGAAAAAAAAAGCAGGTGCTTCCTATTGACTAGTTTTCCAAGATGTCCGCGAACTGAATTTTATAGTTCGCAAACTGACAGAAAAAAAAGGTGCTCTTGAGCATTTTAGATTTTACTAAGTTAATTTGTGAAGTTTTGCGAACTTGTTCTGGATGGGTTTTTTGTTTCCTACTTTTGATTATTAGTCATAAGTTTAGGAAGGGATTTCCTAGTCGTCTGCGAACTTGGAAGCTAAGTTTCTCACATATATACATAGGTTTTAGGTCTTGTAGAGATATTACAGAGAGAAATAGTTGTAAAGATCATGAGAGATTTCTTGTGATAACTTTTGGGGTGGAAAGCTAGGGTTTCATTGTGAGTGCAAAATGGTGAGGAACAAGAGACAAGGTATCGTCTTGGGTAATTGTAGCAGTGTAACCAATTATTTATTGGGATTCACACGAAGGTATTCTACGTTTCCGTAGTAGATTTAAGTCGGTGCGGCTAAAAATGGACAGAGACAATGTATATGCGTTGTATATAATGTTGAACCACTATAATTCTTGTGTCTTGTGAGTCTGATTAATCTTTCTTGTTTATTATTGTTGCTTATGCTTGTCTTACTTATTATTCATCATAACATTCCAAGATCAAGTTTATTCTGTGATCTGTTAGTTCCTAAAAATTATTGTTTTCCAAAAACTTGTAAAGGTTACTAAAAAAATTAATCATTTTTTTAAGATTTAAGGGAAAAAAAAATCCAAACGAAATTCATAATGAATTTGTCTACGCCTTTAAACTCTGGGGTTTCGGAAGACTGTAACACAACACAGCCGACCCCAAATCAAAATCCTTACCACTAGATCTACCAGATTGGAAATTTTTTATGAGATTTGTCACAACCCTTGACTTATAAGAGTATGTTCAGAATAAACCTTTATGCAACGCATATAGCTCAACTAAATTATTTCTTTTTACTGATGACATTGAGGAGAGAGGATCCACTCATATTAATATTATCTCATATTTTTGACGCTATTATTTTCTTAGAAAATAAATGGTAAGGCGAAATACTATGGTAGGGCGTCTCGCTTGGCTATAGCTTAAATGTAGCCAAGCGAAACGTGAGTGAAAGTGCATCTCGATCTGGGAAAGTGGCATGCACCGCTTAGTCTATATAGACGGAAATTCAGTTTCCGTTTTTTTCCAAATTTATTCGTTGGATTTAGAACATAGGTAAAAGAATATTTAGGACAAAAAAATGGAGATATAATAGGGAAAAAAAAAAGAATTTGAGTAAATAAAAGAGGTAAAAGAGAAATAGTAAGAGTAAAAAAGTGAAATTTAGAAACGGATACTCAATATGAAATGTCACGGAGACTTAATTTCTGTAAAGCAGTTTTTCAGATCTGATCCACTCTTAAGCAAAGTGAAGCGAAACTAAACAGCCAGATGAATGCCAAGCAACGCCCCATAGAGCTTGGATTTCGCAATACTTAAGTTAAAGCAAAAACACCAACCATCATGCTTGTCCTAACAAGTTTAAAGCCCTCTCAAAAAGCTCCATTCTCCTGTAAAAAATGAACTAAAAAATGAGTTCATTCTGAAGTGTATAATACTTTCACCTATTACTTTGTAAATCAGCCATTGCTGAAAAAGAACATCTGTGGAGTTAATTTAGGGAAATATACTCCACAGATGCAATTTCATGATTTTCACAACAATTCTGGAACTCTTGCTCAAGCATCAGTAGTTTACTAAAAATCTTCATTGTTTATCTTACCAATTTGTGCTTCTCCATTACAAGATTCAAGACTAAATACATTCAGAAAACTAAGATCACCAATACCAGTTTTCAAAGTTCTAAAAAGAGTTTCAAACGTATCCCCACCCCGTCTACACTTCTTACAGATCAAAACATTGATACCCATTTCCAAATTTACAACAAAAAAACCCAGTAGAAAGACATTACTGAGTATAACAAACAAACATCATCCACCACCAACTTCACAAAGACCATCTATACTACCTGTTATCAACAAAAACAACACATACTTCACTTACCAAAACCGACCGAAAAGAGAGAAACACCAAGAACCCTTTTACTAGCATTAACAGCAGAATTCAGAAGACCAGGAGTAGGCATAGAGTAAGCCATTTTGGAAAAAACTTGTTGATCATTATCAAACTTTTTTCAAAGTATGAAAACCTGGCTGTTCTCTATACCCCAAAAGAGAACTCTAAAAGTCCTTTTCATCGTAACTCCAGTCCTCGTCTTTCTCATAGCGTTCACTACAATTGCTTCCTGATGAAGCAGGGAAGTATCACCATCTCCAGATGATGAGCTTTCCTCATCACTATCTTGTTCATCTCTGGAAACATCAGGGAGTTCTTCATAAGATTCACTGGATTCTTCTACAAGAGCGGTTCTGGGAAAGATTCTCACAGGGGCCTCCTTTTCAACTTTGGGTTCTCCCTCTTGCATGGTTCTGGCAAATATCTTCGGATTGGCTCTCTCAAAATCAAACAGCCTGCGCAGCTTCCAATCAAGATACCCCTGCATCTTTCGCTTGTCCTCAGCAGCATCAGAATCTTCTTCACTGGTGTTTATCTCCTCCACTGGATATTCAAACCCTGTATCAGAACCTTCCTCGGAATCACTCTCAGTTGCACTACCATACTTGGGACCCTTCTGGCGCTTCAAATATCTCTCCTCCTCTTTCCGATCAGACCTGGCATAATGCTTCGGTACCCATGCAGCGAAAAGTGAATCAGTTTCTTCATATTCTCTCCTTTTCCTCTCTTCCTCTTCTCTCTGTCGTTGAGCCTCTTCACTTGCACGTCTATTTATCTCTCCCTGAACATCATCCCTCAGTTTCATTAATTCATCCTTTTTTAGTGAGAAAGCTTGAGTTTTTGCTAGGTTGTATTGATCGGAGTTGGCATGAATTGCCGGATTGGGGTTGCTAGAACTGGCCATATTTTGATAAATTACTCCTAAACTTTCCCTATTATGGTAAACCTGCTAATGGCTATGTTAATCTCATCCAAAACATCCCTTTTAAAGATACAAATTTGCCTATTAACTGCCATTTATGGCTCTTGGTAATCAGTCCCGTCGCTTGGTTATTCACGTCCCTTCAAAGCCATGCGTACGCCTTTCAACTTCTATACCATAATTACCCTATAATACCCTATTTTCAACACCTAACCGCTTCATTAGCCATAACTCCCTATGGAACTTCCTTCAAGTGGAGTATTGGTAGGTCTTCTAACTCTCATAAAGTATTTTGGGGTCTAATTAAAACTTTGTTTTTTATGCAGATTAGAAGAATGCAGCATCAGTTGAGAGTCACCATTGCGGTTTGGGGCATATTTTCCAGATGGGTTACTAGCTCAACTATCAAACCTATGCCTATTACCAAAATGGAATTTCCCAATCAAAACCATCAGCCACCACATAATTTTTCCCTTCATTTCTACCTCCACCACCCATTTTACAATTTCATTATCATTATTACATTTTGCAATTTGTACCATCATACCTATGTTGATCTAAAAAAAGACAAAACCATTAATGATTCACCAACCCCAAACTTCGCCATGCTTACGTATCAATCTCTTATCTCCCAGGAAATCTTACATTGGATCATTGAACTTGTCTTTACTTGGTTCTCTTATCATCAAACTCACGTGAATACATACCTCTCCACACTGATAAAGTACGGGAACGAAAGTGACATCTCGTATGATAAACCCTATCTATCCCCAACACAGTCATAGCAGTGTAACAACAACTACTTTACACCAAATTTCTCCTGAAATTTTATCAAATTTTATTCAACAGTCTTCTCATTCCCTTTTCAAGGTTCAAAAACATAAACAAATAAAAACCTTCTGTCATTTCTCCATCCACATTGCCTGTGATCAATACCAGTATAGTACCACAAAGAGATTCCTTTATATACAACTGCATATTATATTGGTTATTTGTAATTCCCATCTTCATCAGTTTCTATTCATATATATCCAGTTCTCCTACCTAATGGAATTCCCGAATTTCCCAGAAAACCATCAAAAGTTAAACCAAGATATTCAAAACCTGTCTGTTCAAATGACTGAGAAATTAACCTTACCATCCACCCTTTCTGAACCAGTGTTCATCGACAAAAAAGTTTTTCTAGCTGATTCTGATAATAATTGGAAGTGGTGTATGGTGAGATAATTATGTTGTGAAACCCTGGTTCCTACCTCTTTCATCCGCTTCTATATCTGTAATCAGTGTCCTCTAGCTCAATCTCCTACTGTTACAACATTTAGTGGATTGCGCAACAAAGTCCTTATTCGTTTCTTAGCTGAAGATGATTTCAATAGAATTAACTCTCAGAGACCTTGGTTTGTTTGTGGATACCTAATGGTATTAAAAGTTGTTCCAAAAGAGGGCTGGCCAGCAAATCATCAGCTCTACTTCACTTAAGAACTAATGTGGTTTATTCTATGTAATATCCCTAATGAATGCACCGAATTTGAAGATCTTCAAAAACTTACTTTCAAGATGGGAGAACTAATTGAAGCTCTTGATCCTTACGGTAACCATCCCTTAAAGAAGAATGTCAAGGTGTGTGTCAGAATTCCAGTGCAGAAAGCTTTACCAGTAGGTATCCCCCTCTTCACCAGTGGAAGAACTCAACCATTTCTGATCGAATGCAGATACATTAAAGTTCCAAGATACTTCTGTACTTCATGACGTGTACTTGATCATAAAGTTCAAAACTGTCCATCTTGGAAATTAAAACAGAAAGCAATTAAAGAAGCTGCGTCTTCTAGTAGTAAATATGTTCTTCCTGCTGTCTCAAGACTCATGATGCCATCAGTACCAGAAAATAAACAAGCTGCAACCACCTCCACTGCAATCTTGGATACTGTTATGCAACAAACTGAGATTGTGCCAGATACTCAAGTAGAGTCTATTGCGACTCCTGTATGCAATAAAGAAAAAGCTGAGGATAGTGATCATAAGATGGATAATATCAACCAAAAGGGTTTATCAAACATTTTTCAAATGGGACCTTTCATCAATTGATCCACAGCTTCGAAGATTTTTTATGTTGGACCGATTCAACAAAACTTGACTCAGTAGAACAATGGTTTACCAATTATCTTCAAACAGGTTACCACCCAGAATGTCACTATTGAAGCTTCTATCACTGGCTATGAACCGACTACGAGTGGTCCGATTCGAACATCTAACTCCTCAAGAAGATTCAAAACTGTTTTTGTCCCCAGTACAACACCAATTATCACCAGTGGAGCTCTTATTTCAACTGAGCAAGATGCTCTATCTAACCTCAAAAGGAAGATTAAACCTAGAGCTGATTTGAGAAAACGAACTAGAGCAAACTCCATCTTAGATAGTCTAGTGGTGATTCCAGAAGAACATGATAACTATGAACCTGATAATGCCCAACTTTGTCCTCCTATCACCAAATTGGGGGAATTATCTGCTATCAACCTCTCCAATTATTCTCTCAATACCCATCCTTTGATTGATTCTTATGGGAGCTACAATGTACCTGGTGATACTTTTTCAAACAGCAATGGTGTCCGCAATAATTCTCATCTCAGTGTTGCTACTTCTAGTCTCGATTCCACCCAAAATTCTTCTCAGAGTGGTGGTGCTACCAGTGCTTCTTTTGGTGGTGGATCTGACTCCATCACTCAGGTAAATTCAACTCCCTCACCCCCTTTAATTGACAATTCCAATAATATTAGAAACCAATTCCCTGTCAATAACATCAATCTGATTGCCTGGAACATTAGAGGCCTTGGAAAAAAAATCTGCTAATAAGGAGCTTAGCTTACTATGTAGGAATGTTAACCCTGATATCATCTTTCTCTCTGAGACAAAAATGAACAAAGATTTGGCGGCTAGGAAGCTAAAAAAATATGGGATTCCCTTGCACTTTTAATGTTTCTAGTATTGGTAGAAGTGGTGGTCTTGTTCTATCTTGGAAAAAAGAAATACACCTTAACATTGTTTCATCCAGTATGAGGGGCATCTATTTTACATCTTCTGACATCATTCATTCTAAAACTTGTCATATCCATTTTATGTATAGTGAACCCAATAGTAGTTTGAGACAAGCTTTCTGGGAACAACAATGCTAGCAATCTAATGTTCCCTTAGATGAACCAGTTTTGTTTATAGGTGACTTTAATGCTCTCTTAGGGACTGAAGATAAAAATGGTGGGCTAGAGGTTGATGATTCTGATTTCTTAAATCTTAGAAATTTATGTACTGTTTTCAACTTGCATGATCCTGGGTTTTCTGGTCCTAGATTTACTTGGTATAATATGCAACAAGGTCCTGATTTAATTCTTGAAAGATTAGATATATGTTTCTTAAATCAAATTGGTGAAGACCTTTGTCCCAAACTGTGTGTTAATAATCTACCTAGAGACTCTTATGATCACTGCCCCATGCATATTGGTTTCAATTATGAGGAAGTTTGCATGCCTAGACCTTTTCACTTTATGGTTATGTGGATTGAAGACCCTACTTGCAGAGATATCATTGCTAACTCTTGGTATGTGAATGTTGTAGGCTCTCCTGCCTATAAATTAAAAGATAAGCTTTTAAATACTAAAAGAGGTCTTAGGGACTGGAATAAATCTTCTTTTGGTAATATTGAAAAAAATATATCTACCATTAGAAAGGAATTGGCTGAGGTTCAAGTTTCTAATCCTACTGATACTAGTACTACCTCTAGACTCAAAGCTAGATTGGAATACCTCTACAACCTAGATGAACTATATTGGAAGGATAAATCCAGGGAGGTTTGGCTCATGGAAGGTGACATAAATTCACCCTATTTTCATAGGGTTACCCTCTTTAGGAGAAAAAGAAATGCTATTAGCTGGATAAAAGACTCTACTAATACTATTTTAACTGATAGAGATAGTATTGGAACTTCTTTTATAAATTATTTCAAAAATATGTATTCTTCTCACTCTCAACAATTCCAAGATGAAATCCTTGTTGATCTCCCCATCAAATTTTCTCCTGAAGACAACTCCTTTCTGAATTTACCTCTAACTGCAAAGGAAATAAAGAATATTATCTTTCAAATGGGGGGGAAAAAGGATCCAGGCCCTGATGGTTTTACTGGTTTGTTTTACCAAAAAAATTGGGATATTGTTGGTGAGGCTGTTATTGATATGACTCAAACTTGCTTTAGGAGAAGTCACATTGCTAAAGTTTTTAATCATACTAATATAGCTCTCATTCCTAAAGTCCCTCTTGCTGAACTTGTTTCCCAGTATAGACCAATAGGGCTTTGTAACTTCATCTACAAAATTCTTTCCAAAAATCTGGCTAATAGACTTAAACCTTTTATGAATAACATTATTTCTCAAAACCAAAGTGCATTTATTCCTAAGAGGAGTATTTATGATAATATTCTGCTGGCTAATAAGGCTATATTTGCTGTCAATCACTATGAAAAAATTGAAGGCATTGCTGCCATTAAACTTGACATGTCCAAAGCTTATGATAAGCTAGAATGGTCTTTTCTTAAAAGTGTTCTAACTAGAATGGGTCTCTCAAACCACTGGATCAAGCTCATTAACCAGTGTGTTTCTACAGTTTCCTATTATGTTCTTCTCAATGGTAGCCCTACAGGTTATTTTCAACTTGAAAGAGGCCTCAGACAGGGGGACCCTCTTCCCCCCTATGTCTACATCATCTGCTCTGGAGCTCTTTCCTCTTACATTGATAGCCTTCAAAAGAAAGGAATCTTAGAAGGCATCAAGGTTTGTAAAGATGCTCCTGAAATGACACATTTGTTGTTTGCTGATGATTCCCTTTTATTTTCTAAAGCTACTTCCCAAAACTTTCAAATTATCAAAGATTATCTCCAAAAATACTGTTTAGCTTCTGGGCTAGAAATTGATTTTGATAAATCTGGTATCTTATTCAGTAGGAAAATTCCTGAACATAGGAAAGCCATTTTGGCTAACATTCTACAGATTAATAACATAGACTTGGGAGAAAAATATCTTGGCACTCCTACTGTGTTTCAAGCTTCTAAAATTCAAACCCATATGGGTATTCTCCAAGCTGTTGATGCCAGAATCATTATCTGGATTCACAAGCTCCTGTCTCAAGCTGCTAGAACTACTTTGATTAAACACATTGGCCAGGTTATCCCCCCTTTTCAAATGGGAGCCTTTCTTATTCCTAAACATCTGTGTAAACAGATGTACTCCCACCTTTGCAAATTCTGGTGGGGAGAAACCTTAGATCCTAAAGACAGGAAATTGCATCTTCTAGGATGGGACATTCTTTGTTCCCCTAAGGCTGAAGGTGGTCTAGGCTTTAGAAAGGCTTAGCTAAACAACCTGGCTATGTTAGCTAGGAATGCCTGGAGAATTCTAGAAAATCCTGCTTGTATGCTAGCTACTATTCTCAAAGCTAAATATTTTCCTAAAACTGATTTCTTGAATGCCAAGTGTAATGGTAAATGTTCTTGGACTTGGAAGTGTTTGCATGCCATAAAAGAACTTATCAAGCCTTTTATTTCATGGATTGTAGGGGATGGTCAATTTATTGACCCATGGTGTGATAAATGGATCCCAACCCTCTAGTTCCTCCTGATCCTAGTATATTAAAGTTTCTTATTTTATTGATCCTCACACCAGAACCTGGATTATATCTAGGCTTAACACTCACTTTGATAATGCTTTTGTTAAGAAGATTGTCACTATTCCATTAAGCCAGCTTTGCACTCCTGACAGGAGGAGGGCTTGGGATCTTTCATAGAATGGAAAGTTTTCTTCTAAATCTGCCTATATGAGGCTTAGAGGTCTTAGACCTTCCCTATGTAAAAACCTTTGGATGCATATTTGGAAAATCAGGGTTCCTTACAGAATCCAAGTTTTCACATGGAAAGCTGCTAGAAATGCTCTCCCTACCAGAACCATCTTGCATACCAGAATGCCTATGCATAATGTTGAGTGTGCTAGGTGTAATGATCCACATGAGTCCATTTTGCATGCCTTGGTTCTCTGCCCCTTTGCTAGCCGTGTTTGGTTTCTTTCTGATTTCTGCATTAATACTCAGTTTTTTCAAAATATATCCTTCATTGATTGGTTATTGTTTTGGTTAATTGATCCTCTGTCTAGACTCCCTGATGAAGCTCAATGTCTTTTTGTTGCCATTCTGTGGTCTCTGTGGACCAGTAGAAATAACTTTATTTTCCAAAATGTTCAGGAAAACCATACTATTGTCCTTGTTAGAGCTAGAGCCATGCTCTTAACTAGAAAAACCTGTCTCACTATCTCTCCTACTACCTCTGTAAACCTATGTGACATATGGATGCCCCCCTCTGTTGGATGGATAAAATGTAACACTGATGGTGCCTATGATGACATTTCTGGAGCTAATGGTGCAGGATTTGTGATGAGATATTTCTCAAAGAAAGCTACCTTTTGTGCCTCCTTGGTGTTTGAAGTAAAATCTGCTGAAGAAGCTGAAGCCAGAGCTATTTGGGCAGTCCTGAAGAAAGCCTTGGAGCAACAGTTAACTCATGTCATTGTTCAAAGTGATGCTAAGACTCTTATCGACCAATTTTCAGCTGGCCAGTTCGGTGGAGACTCGCGTACGGATGCTATTTTCAAAGACATTCAGTTTTTCTCTTCTAAATTAGTAGCTTGTATTTTTAGTTTTCAACCGCGTGTTTGTAATTTTGTAGCTCATGAACTACCACAATTGGCAAAAACAAACAATGCTTCTATGTACTGGTCTGTGCCTCCTGTTTGGCTCTTGCCAATAATTAAGGGGATCATTAGCCTTGTTGAAGGCCAACCGTGCAACATATAGGTAGAGTGTTGTGAGAGAAAAATAAATCCTAAAATATTAACTTCAAAAATTTTACACGTACTTAACAAAATTCAAAATAAATAACAAATAAAAAAACATCTTCTATTACGTCACCCAACGTAATCTTCTATTACGTCACTCCAATGTAAGAGTCAAAACACACCTGCGCTCCTCCTGTCAGTCCCGTGTTTAGTTTTTCTTTTAGCCAATTTCTTTCAACTACTAATAATCTTCTATTTGCTTTTAAACTCTTTTTCATTCATTCAAACTAGACATCTCAGCAGAGATTTTAATTCATTAGCTGATAAAGCTGCTAAGCATTGTAGAAGATCAAACTCTGGTAATGAGTGGTGGGATATCATCCCTGATTTCCTGCCAACACAATTGTAGCTCTAAACATTATTAATACAATGCCTTTTTGGTAGCAAAAAAATAATAATAATGGCATTCGTTTTCCTTAGTCTTCATCTTTACTCTTCTTTAGACCACTTTCTCGGTGTTATACGCAATCACTAGCTTCTTTTGTTTCTCTCAGAAGTTTCAAGATTACGATTTAACCAGGTATGTCTATTCGTACAATTTGTGAATCTGGAAATGAACCCATCTATTATAACTCTGAATTTGGTTAATCGGAGGCTGATATATTGATTCAATGTTTAGAAATTTGGAAGAAATCTAAACCCCTTAATTCAGTTTGAGCCCAGTTTTTGACCTTTAGAACTTACTTTTATGATCCAATTTCAGAGTTTTGGGTGTGAAATTGCATAATATGGTGATCAATTTGTGATGGTATTTATCAAATTGGACTAGCTATCAAAATGGTGCAGAATATTAATTTGTAGTACTACTATTGTTCATCAGCTGTTCGTCAAATGGCTGATACTGGTGCTTTCAAACGTCCACCATCGGCATTCCGTAATTTTGTTTCAAAAGATCCATCATCAACATATCCTGCAGAATCCGGAAGATACCATCTCTATATATCATATGCGTGTCCTTGGGCTACTAGATGCCTTGCATATTTGAAGATTAAGGGTCTTGAGAAGGCTATCAGCTTTTCGGTAAAATTTATACACACCAGTAGCCATATAGTATAAGCTAATCTCCTCTTTATTAAAGATTATTGACATGTATGTGAACTTGTAATCAGTCAGTTAAACCTATATGGGGAAGAACAAAGGAGACTGATGATCATATGGGTTGGTTGTTTCCAACATCTAGCACAGAGGAACCGGGAGCTGAACCTGATCACCTGAATGGGCCAAAATCAGCTAGGGAACTCTATGAGCTTGCTAGTGCAAATTATACTGGCAGATATATTATTCCTGTGCGTTTTTGGTCTCGTCTTTGCATCCAAAAAATTTCATTTCTCTTGGATCATTTGTTTTATTGTCAAAAATTGTCAGAATAACACTGATTACGGGTTCTGTTTTACAGATCTTGTGGGATAAGAAAGTCAAAACAATTGTGAACAATGAGAGTTCAGAAATAGTACGAATGTTCAATGCTGAATTCAACGATATAGCAGAAAATGCAGCTTTGGACGTTTACCCTGTTCACTTGCAATCCCAGATTGATAAGGTTAATGAATGGGTTTATGACGACATCAACAATGGTGTTTATAAGTGCGGGTTTGCTGAGAAACAAGAGCCTTATGAAGAGGTAACCCTTTGTAATGTTAGCAAATAAGTAGAAATCATAGAATTCTTCTACTTAAAAGGTAATGCTTTTGTGTTTGTATTGTGTTACTAAATCTGCTTGCTGATTTTACTCCAAACTTACATTTTTGACAGGCTGCAAATAGACTATATCAAGCTCTGGACAAATGTGAGGACATACTCAGCAAGAGCCGGTATCTATGTGGGGACTCTCTGACTGAAGCTGATATTCGTCTGTTTGCAACTCTTATAAGATTTGATGAGGTATATATATTTTCTTATCTCATTAGAGATCGAAACTTGCTAAGGAAGTCAGTTTTATCATTTTTACACAGCAAATCCTGTAGTTTACACTGTAAAGATAAAGATGTAGCATAACGTAATGTTCATACCACATCATCTTGGTTGAAATCAATATCTCCTTTTACAAAAATTACTTAGTGCTTTTGATCTAGAGACTTCCCTTTACCTTATCCAGTCATGTAAGAGCTAGACCATTAAAGTTACTTCATCTTGATCTATGGGGTCCTAGTCTTGTTGCTTCCAATTCTGGTTTTAGATACTATGTAAACATTGTTGATGAATATTCAAAGTACTGTTGGATCTATCCTTTGTATGAGAAATCTGATTTTAAAGCAGTTTTCTTGAAGTTTAAGGCTCAAATAGAAAATTTACTTCAATATCAAATTGATGTAATAGGAACTGATGGTGGTGGAGAATTTCTCAATAACGAACTAGCTGGTTGTCTGTCAACTTGTGGTATTATTCATGAGACATCTTGTCCCTATCATCCTGAAAATAATGGTGTTGCAGAGTCCAAACACAGGCATTTGGTGGATGTTGGCAGAACCTTACTTATTCAATCAGGGTTTGCAAATTCCTTTTGGGTAGAAGCTTTTCAAACAGCCAATTATACCTTTAACAGATTACCTACAAGAGCAGTTGATTTTCACTCTTCATTTGAGAAGTTATTTCAACAGGTACCTGATTATACTTTCTTAAGGGCATTTGATTGTTTATGTTATCCTTGGTTAAGGCCTTATGCACCTAAAAAATTGGCACCTAGAAGTGAGCAGTGCATCTTTATTGGTTATAGTACTCTACACAAGGGGTATAGATGTCTTAATCCAATTACAGGCGGAGTATACATTTCAAGACATGTTATCTTTCATGAATCAGTATTTGCTTTGAAGTCCAAGATGTTGTATTCTCCAACTTCAACTGCTTCTACTGACAATACTTCTTTGAGTACTTCAGTTGCTCATACAACTTCTACTCACAGTTCAGACATTACATCAGTAAGTACTGCCTCTCCTATGTCTGATTATCCTTCTGCAGATACAACTGTTTCAACATCAATTACCAGCACTACACAATCAACAGAGTCTACTTCATTTGATCCTCTGTCTGCACAGAATTTGCCAATTCCAACTGTTAATAATCATCATATGATTCCTAGGGGTAAAAATGGGATATCTAAAAGAAAGATTTATTCTACTAAGCATGCTTTATCAGCTAAACTTATTGCTAAGGCTCCCTCTACCACTCCAACATGCTTCACTCAGGCTAATAAAAAATTTAAATGGATAATTTCTATGGTAGATGAACACACTGCTCTCAAAAATGATGGTACATGAAGTTTAGTAGCTCCAGATCCTTCCCAAAATTTGGTAGGTTATAAATGGGTGTTTAGAATCAAATATAAACCTAATGGAACTATTGAAAGATTCAAATCTAGATTAGTGGCCAAAGGATTTCATCAAAAGGAGGGTCTAGATTATGCAGATACATTCAGTCCAGTTTCTAAGCCTACAACAATAAGGGTAATTCTTTCTTTGGTTGTTCATTATGGATGGGATATTTCTCAACTTGATGTTAGTAATGCATTTTTGCATGGAGAGCTTAATGAAGAGGTTTACATGGTTCAACCACCTGGATTTGTGGATCCTGAGAAGCCACATCATGTCTGTAAACTTCATAAAGCAATATATGGCTTAAAACAGGCACCAAGGGCCTGGTATGAGAAGTTACAAGATATTCTTTTATCTTATGGCTTTGTGTCTTCCAAAGCTGATACTTCATTATTTGTCCAGAAACATGGTTCTAGAATCACTCTAGTTCTAGTCTATGTAGATGATATCCTTATTACAGGTAATGAAACGTCCTATTGTAATGAAGTTATCACAAAGTTGGGAACACACTTTCCAGTGAAAGATTTAGGAGCTTTACATTTCTTCTTAGGTCTTGAAGTTAAGAGGAATTCTTCGAGTCTCTTCTTATCTCAGACTAAGTATGCTCTTGACTTATTAGACAAAACAGATATGTCAGGTGCTAAGCCATGTTCTTCTCCAGTGGTTGTTAATTACAAGCTAAGTGCTTTTGATGGTCAACCTCTTACTAATCCAACTGAGTACAGGTCTCTGGTTGGTGCTCTTCAATATTTGAGATGGACAAGACCAGAAATTATCTATGCAGTGAACCAAGTTTGTCAGCATATGCAAACTCCTACAGATGTGCATTTTATGGATGCAAAAAGAATTATGAGATACATAAGGAAATAATTGATCAGTGGATTCTGTTTACCAAAGGCCTTATGGAAGTTCATGGCTTCAGTGATGTAGATTGGGATGGAGATCTAGACACCGTAGGAAGACATAGACTTGGAATTGGATGAAGAATTGGGCTTGAATT
>JAJJMB010017331.1:3922713-3933939 GCA_023531105.1 Papaver atlanticum
ACCAGAAGCAGGGAATCCCCAACCAGAATCAGAAGCAGACAATACTATAGAGGGTACTGTACAGACAAATGAGGGAGTGAAAAAAATGCGTGCATTAAGATCAACAGTATGGGATGAATTTAAAAGGGTATTTCAGAAGAAGACTTTGCCATATGGGAAGGTGGAGGAGGAAGTTATAGCAGTATGCGATCACTGTCAGTTTAAAACTCCTGTGCGGAGTTCAAAAGGAACAACCCATTTGAGGAACCATTTAAAAGTCTGCAAGGAAAAGCCCAATTCTTCATCCAATTCCAAGTCTATGTCTTCCTGGTCCAGCAAAAAGCAAACCACTGTCTCTAGAAGCTCAACAAAGGCTCAGTAAAGAAGTCTGGCTAAAACTTCAACTGAAGTAATCTGGATGTGTCAGTTGCTGAAAGATCTTCATATCTTCTTACCTATACCACCTATTATACAATGTGATAATGTAAGTGCTATATATCTCTCTTCTAATCCTGTCTTTCATAGCTGCATGAAGCATCTGGCAGTGGACAATCATTTCATCAGAGATCTTGTACAGTCCAAGGTTCTTGATCTTTATTACATTTCCACAGTGGATCAGGTAGCTTCCATATTCACTAAAGGTTTGGCAGGACTTAGGTATAGTTTTCTCTATGACAAGCTGAAAGTATTTTCTGCAAAGCACTTTCATCTTGAGGGGGTGATAATAACAGTAGTATTGTTTTAGGTTGACACTGCAGTTACGCTTAACTGCTAATTGTCTGTCATTACGTGTCAGTTTATAATTGGTCCATCATAGCTGGCATTGATTAGTGCTGAGCTGTCTGAGTCAGTCCTGTCGGTTTATATATAACCAATATATGTGTCTGTAAACTTACGGTCTATGTTTGTTGAGAAAGACAATTGACTGGATCAATTGCTCCAGTAATTTTCTTATCAAATATTAATCAGAACAATGTTTTACTATCACTAACAAGTGTGATAGATTTGTATGGTGTGCCTAACAAATCCAAATGAAATTCATAACAAAATTACCTTCGCCTTAAAACTCGGGGGTTACAGAAAATTGTAACACACCCCAGCCGACCCCAAATCAAAATTCTTACCACTAGGTCTACCGGATTTGTAATTTTTGATGAGATATGGCATATCCCTTGACTTAAAAGAGTATGCGCAGAATCAACCTCTACACAATGCACATAGCTCAACTCAACTATTTTTTTAATTGATTGACATTATTATTTTCTAAAAAGTTAAACGGTAAGGCCCGATATTAGGGTTGGGCGTTTCTCTTGGCTATAACTTAAATGTAGCTAAGCTAAACGAGAGTGAAAGTGCACTCCACTATGGGAAAGGGGCATCGCTTAGTCTATATAGACGGAAATTTAGTTTTCGTTTTTTCCCAAAATTTTATTCGTTGAATTTAAAATAAATATTCCCAAAATTTTATTCGTTGAATTTAAAATAAATATTTGGTATAGGCAAAAGAATATTTAAGTGAAAAAAAAATGGAGATGAAATAGGAAAAATAATAATAAATGAGGTAAAATATTTGAAAGAATTATTAAATATTTTTTATTATTGATAAAGAGTATTCCATTAACTAGTTGGAAGCATAACAAGTTAAGCTCCAACAACATACTACTACATTGATTGAACAAGTAGATGTGTTAGCCTACCAGTAAAAGAGAAATAGTAACAGTAAAAGAGTGAAAATTGGGAACGGATACTCATTATAAAATGTCTCAGAGACTTAGTTTCTATAGAGCAGTTTTTTAAACCGAAACCGGGGCATCTCTTAGGTTAAAAGTGGATCAGATCTGGTCCACTCTTAAGCGAAGCGAAATTGCCAGATTAGTGCCAAGCAATGCCTGATAGTGGTTGAATTTCGCTATACGTAAGTGATAGACAAGTGAAAACACCAACTATAATGCTTGGCTTAATATATTGGAAACCCTCTCACAAAGCTTTATTCTATTATCAAAAATGAGTACATTTTATAACAATGCAACCTACTACTTCGAAAATCAACGATTGATAATCAATGAATTTTCAACCGCATACGCTGAGCATTGCAAAAAAAAAATCCTAAAATATTAACTTTAAATTCATTAGCGTCTTTGAGCTTAATACCTATCAAAATTCAAAATAAATAAAAAAACATCTAGTATCACGTCACTCCCGACGTAAGAGTCAAAACACACGTACGCTCCTCCTGTCAGTCCTGTGTTTAGTTTTTCTTTTAGCCCAGTTCTTTCAACTACTAATAATGGCTTTCTTTAGTCTTCATCTTTACTCTTCTGTAGGCTACTTTCTCAGTGTTATATGCAATCAACAACTTCTTTTATTTCTCCCAGAAATTTCAAGATTACGCTTTCACCAGGTATGTCTATTTATACAATTTGTGAATCTCTAAATGAATTGTAACTGTTAATTTGGTTAATCGGTGGATGATATATTGATTCAATGTTTCAAAATTTGGAAGAAAACTAAACCCCTTAATTCAATTTGAGTCCAGTTTTTTAGCTTAGAACTTACCTTGATGATCCAATTTCAGATTTTTGGGTGTGAAATTGCATAATCTGGTCATCAATTTGTGATGGTATTTATCAAATTGGACTAGCTATTAAAATGGTGCAGAATATTAATTTGTAATACTCCTATTGTTCATCAGCTGTTCGTCAAATGGCTGATACTGGTGCTTTCAGACGTCCACCATCGGCATTCCGTAATTTTGTTTCAAGAGATCCAGCATCAACATTTCCTGCAGAATCCGGAAGATACCATCTCTATATATCCTATGCGTGTCCTTGGGCTACTAGATGTCTTGCATATTTGAAGGTTAAGGGTCTTGAGAAGGCTATCAGCTTTTCGGTAAAATTTATACACACCAGTAGCCATATAGTATAAGCTAATCTCCTCTTTATTAAAGATTATTGACATGTATGTGAACTTGTAATCAGTCAGTTAAACCTATATGGGGAAGAACAAAGGAGACTGATGATCATATGGGTTGGGTGTTTCCAACATCTAGTACAGAGGAACCGGGAGCTGAACCTGATCACCTGAATGGGGCAAAATCGGCTAGGGAACTCTATGAGCTTGCTAGTACAAATTATACTGGCAGATATACTGTTCCTGTGCGTTTTTTGCTCTCATCTTTGCGTCCAGTTTTTTCATTTCTCTTGGATCTTTCGTTTTATTGTCAACAATTGTCAGTATTAACACTTACGGGGCTCTATTTTACAGATTTTGTGGGATAAGAAAGTCAAAACAATTGTGAACAATGAGAGTTCAGAAATAATACGAATGCTCAATGCTGAATTCAATGATATAGCAGAAAATCCAGCTTTGGACCTTTACCCTGTTCACTTGCAATCCCAGATTGATAAGGTTAATGAATGGGTTTATGATGACATCAACAATGGTGTTTATAAGTGCGGGCTTGCTGAGAAACAAGAGCCTTATGAAGAGGTAACCCTTTGTAATGTTAGCAAATAAGTAGAAATCATAGAATTCTTCTACTTAAAAAGTAATTCTTTTGTGTTTGTATTGTCTTACTAAATCTGCTTGCTGATTTTAATCCAAACCTACATTTTTGACAGGCTGCAAATAAACTATATCAAGCTCTGGACAAATGTGAGGACATACTCAGCAAGAACCGGTACATATGTGGGGACTCTCAGACTGAAGCTGATATTCGGCTGTTTGCAACTCTTATAAGATTTGATGAGGTATATATATTTTCTTATCTCGGTAGAGACCGAAACTTGCTTAGGAAGTCTGTTTTATCATTTTTACACAGCAAATCCTGTAGTTTACACGGTAAAGATAAAGATGTAGCATAACGTAATGTTCATAACACAGCATCTTGGTTGAAATCAAAATCTCCTTTTACAAAAATTACTTTCGTTTGCAAAAAAATTATATGAACTTAAACCCAGAATAAGATTGGTTGGTTATTTAACGTACTTGGATTCTTTTTGCTAAGCTTGTGGTAACTATACTCCATTGTGTACAGGTTTATGCTGTTCATTTCAAGTGCAACAAGAAGCTTCTCCGGGAATACCCTAATCTGTTCAATTACACTAAAGATATTTTTCAAATCCCTGGCATGAGTTCCACCGTGATCATGAAACATATCAAGGACCACTACTACGGAAGCCATCCTTTTATTAATCCGTTTGGAATCGTTCCTCTTGGTCCTCATACAGATTATTCTTCTCCTCATGATAGAGAGAAGATGAGTTCTTAGAGTTTATGCCCTGGAACGTCTTCCCAAGCTTGTTTGTTGTACTATTTGTTTTTTGCTCAGACTAAAGTATGTGCCTCCAGCCAAAATTGTTGTGTATGAAATACTTGAAAGACTGTTACTGTTCTGTAATCTTGCATCTTTTTTCGACTGTATGTAATCCTACCTTTTATTTCTTTGTCTTCACCTGTGTGATTTTTCTACTTTGTGTCTATGGAATTGGAATGCAGTTTAACTTGCCCAAACTGTAGATTTTCTTTTACATACAGTCGAAAATCTCATATCAAAATTGATTTAGTGAAAGATCTGACAAGATGCTATCGACTTGGAAACAAAAGCCATTTGGAACTGCAGGTTACGTGAATTTCACATTATGTCAGGATGCTCAGATAATTGGTAACAAGCTTTTGAACTGCAGGTTACCAGCAAAAGTGAGTCTCACATTTTGGCAGGTGATGCTTAGAAAATTGGCAACAAGAGAGAGAGTTCTCAAAAGAGGTACGGGTACCGACTGCTCTTAGTTGTGTGGTCTGCAATGATGAGGAACTGGGAAGTGGAGATCTCTGACAAAATTGTGAGTCAATTGTTCCAAAAAATTGGATGGGCAGTGAATACCAGATATGTCCTTTTATAGAGAGGATAGGGTGTGAAACTAACAATATTCTTACACCAAGCTAACATCACAAAGGTAAAGATTTATTTTCCTTTTGCAGTGATTAATACAGAAAGATAAACAACACAAAGAGAAGGATTTTCCATTGATTAGAGAGTTAGTCTGTGTTACATAGATATAGTCCTTTATATATAATAGGAATAAAATCCTAGCTATTGGGCCGCATATCCGTGGTCTAACGCCCTACAACACTCCCCCTTGTGCGGTCAAATAGAACTCCATATGCAGTACTTCACATGCAGTACTTCACATGCAGTACTTCGGATGTAGGTCTTCAAATGTAATTCTCTCCTTGATGACTATTGTGTCTAAGCCAATTGCTCCATTAAAACTTTGACAAGGAAAAACCCAGTGGGACAAAACCTTGGTGCAGCTCTTCACATGTAGTACTTCACATGTTGTCTCGTATTTTACATGTAGTTCATCACATGTAACACAATCTTCAAAGATCATCGAGTCTAAGTTAATTGTCTCGTTAAAACTTCGTCAGGCTAACCCAGAGGGACAAAACCTGAACTAAAGAAAAAGAGTACAAACTTAGAACATAATTGGATGCATATACGTTGCCTCATTAAAACCTTAACAAGGAAAATCCAGTGGGATAAAACCTTGACGAAGGGAAAAGAGTACAACGTGACAGATGCAAGTAAAGGTGATCTGTTGCACATGATCACTTTGCTCCGTTGAAGTTGATTAGTTGCTTCACAACTCCTAAGGCAGAAAATCCTCGTAGGAAAGACAATAGCCTTAGCTAGGAAATTACATTCCCGGTGTTTGTTGTTGTTTCATTAAAAACCTTGCCGAGTAAAAAAACCCTGTGGGAAAAAGCAACCTCGGTGAAGGAAAATAGTACAACACACCATTAGATGCTCTCCCTGATGTCAGACAATTTTATTAGTCTAATGCAATCAAAAGGAGTGTATCACACTTTACTTTGGTGACTTGTATGTTTATATGACTCTGTTGTTGATTCTGGAAGTTACGTTGCTTAACAGACTATCGCGTTTCATTTATTTGATTCAGATATTTTCAGTAATGTCAACGCAATCTTTATGTCTTCAACGTTCAACATACTTAATGTTTTTAGTATTGTCTCGCTAAAAACCTTGTCGAGTAACAAAACCCTTTGGGAAAAACTATTCTCGATCGAAGGGAAAAAGAGTACAATACAGCTTCAATTTCGAAGTAAATTATGTCGATATCATATCCTTGGATCCTCCCCTTGATGTCGGCATCTCCCCTGATTACTTTCAGAGTTGTTCCAGACTGTTCCTTTGGTCATGTACTTTTCGAAACTGAATATCGGTAATGACCTAGAAAATAGTCTACCGTATCTCCCCCTGATTACTTTCGTTGGAGAATAGATTATTGTTCCTTTATAATCAACAACCTTTGGATTGCACTTTCGTTAGCATTCCTTTTTATGTCTTTACATGGATAAAACAAATTTATGTCAATGGTTACTTTTAAGCACATGATTACATTCACTATACCATTCCAATGACGTTGCGTTGGCGCTGAGCTATATCTAGCTAACAAGTTCATTGAGGATGTAACATTTGGTCGAGTACATTATGCTAAGTACAATAATGCATCTATTATACTTAGATAAGGAAAGTTCATCTCCTGACCCAACTTCATCATCTTCCTTTAGACAAATTGGTCATTTATGTACATTTGAAACTCAACTAATCATAGGAGTGCTAGCAGCATGCACGTCCTTGTTAAATTGCCTGACAATGGACGTATGCAAACTGGTGGAATAATATACCACAAGCTCGGTCTTCTAGTTTAGAACATAGATAAGATCGAGATTTCCCAAGATTTTCATCTCAAATTCAGATTTTAAATAGCTTGTAAGATCTCTTATTCCATTAAGAGTACTTATCATGTCCATACCATCGACATAGATAGCTATAATTCTGAATCAGGAACTTATTTAATACGCATGACACGAAACCTTACTTGTTTATCCCTTCCCAATCAAATAGTCACTTAGACGGGTATACCACATCCGCCTGATTTTTTAAATCAATAAGTGAGTGTTCCAGTGTAACTGCAAACACACTCCGTGGTTTAGAGTCATTCGACTTGGGAAGCAAAAGGCCATCATGCACTTTTGCAAATATCTTTGAGCCTAAATCTCCAGAGATATAACCACATCTACTATGTTTCAAGTTCTTTTGAAACTACCAATCAAACTAATTAACTGAACATTATGATGTTCAAAAGAGTAAGCGATCCAGGGGTTTGTGAGAAACCTCGCGCCACAAGGTGATTCTTTATACTTTAAGACCTCATTCTTCTCACTACACTTTTTGAAAAATAACCACATATGTCCCATAGGCTTTACACTAGGTTGCTTAGCACTACCACACCAAATACCCATATATTTGTCAAAGAACTAAGTTCTACCTGGATTGCGTAGGCCAAATATACTATTTATTTGAAATTAATCAAAATAAAGCATGGTTCGATCTCATTGTGCTCTACTTCTGGAGCAACTATTTATGAATTATATCATCATTGTGCACGCATGATCCTTCCATTGACTCATATGCATTCTCATAATCCGTCAGGATTTCATTGTTCTCTAGAATCATTTAAAACTTCGGAGCGTCCTCCAGTTTGATTCATGGACATATTCAGAGACAATCTTATGAGATGATTTCCGATGATATAAATAAGTTGTGCCTTACTCACCTACTTCCTTTCTAGGTGAGGATTGATTGAACCAAGTGGTCTCTCCAACTTCCTTTATGGAGCCACGGCCTCAACCACACTTCCACCTGAGTGTAGTTGCAACACCTTAGTTTATGGTGTATATACCGTATTGAGGATTTGTAACTTTGCAGGTAGGTTTGCAGCTGGTATGTGTGATCTCATCACTTTAGCAACATCAGTGTACATTCTGAAAATCGAATATTCTTTATCACTTCACATTTACATTTGTGGAGTACAAGAATCAATACGAGACACAGTGGGAACATACCACGACAATTCCTGTCGTTCCCTTAGAAAATACTTTTTCTTATCTCCCCCTAGCGACGGGAAGACTGTCTCATTAAAGTGATAACCCGTAAGTCTAACGGTAAGAGATCTCCTGCCAAAAGTTTTAAAATGCGGATAATTATTGGGAACTCATTTCCAACATAACTACTTAACAGTTTTGAAGACCCATCATAGTACGATGTGGAGTTGTAATGACACATATATAGTTCAACCAAAAATGCGTAAGAACACGAATGTCAGGATTAAATCCAGTTACCCACTGGTACGCAGAAAAGGTTGACTAATATTGGGTTCTAAAAACGAATTAAGTAAGATGCGTGTAATATTGCATATCCCCAAAGTAATAAAAGATAGGTTGGTATGCATAACCTATTCCTTAGGCACCATCTGTAACCTTTGATGGTAACATCTACGAGACCATTGGGTATAATATGCTCTATATTGATCATATTAAACATGCAATATTCATCAAGTCCTTTTGATGTAAATTCTCTAGCATTAATAAGGATGGTAAGCCTTTGCACTTTGTATTGTGTAATATGTGTTAGGAGTTTTTAAACGCAAATTTCTTGGGAACTATAACTAGTCCAAAATATCAAAACATTCACCAGAGCCATAAGTCACTTTAATGGTCCGCATTCAGCATGAATATTTTTCTAAATTTCACCTTGTTATCTTTGTAATATGGATTGTTTACCATTTGCATCTTAGGATTGTCCCGATCCTGTTTTACTGAAGATTTTGTAAAATGACTGATATGCTCTCTTACTTAAAAGCATAACGGGAGGGAGGAGGGCATCTGGTACTTTAGAAAACACTTATTGAGAGATATGTCGTTACTTTGCATTCTGTCAATCTTTTTCCCGTTGTCTCGTCCACTCAAACACAACGATGTACGTATGAGTCCTTTCAAAACGAAACATCATGCCACAACCAAAGTGCCTTTATGGTTATGTCAAAGTCTGTATGAGTCAATTTCCAACATTTCATCGTCGGAGTCAATAAGGATTCAATAATCCAAATTAATACTATAGTGATTTACATTTCACTAAATTGACTCATTAGTCTCTCTAAAGTATGCTTCCTTCCAAATACATTAGTGACTATAAAAGATGCAATCAATTACATTATCATCACAGTCAGATTCCACATGATATCCATTTGCATGAGTTTCTTTGGAATTTAACAAGGTGTGATTATCTCTCGGTACATATAGAGATTTTGTGACGTCTTTGTTCTATCTTGAAAACAAATTTTTGAGCAGTGTTGCGCTCGATGATCCAATCCTCGTAGTCACATTATAAGGAAATAGTTCAACAACTTGTTTAAATTCCTTAAGCTAGTGGAAGAAAAACAACTATGAGTTAAACATTTGTGTCTTGAGAGTTTTAATAAGTAGTGTGTCCTTATTACGTAATAAAAGTGGGATTCAACTCAAGTACTTTAGACTGAATAAATATTACGTGTCACCCAATATATCTCAAGTGCTTTAGAGAATTTATGTCTCGTGTTTTCGTTCCATAAGTGCAGACATTGGATCTAGTTCAACTCAATAAGATAGTCAACTGGCCCGACAAAGTTCTTGTTGCCATTAAAGTTGATGTGAAAATTGGATGCTACTATGATACACACATTACATTGTATATACCAAGACCTATGAACAGGTGCATTTCCAACTCTTTCATTTATGATGGTAGCTACAATTATATTTTAGCTGATCCCATACTCGGTTGATACTTGTGTATTGGTGTTATTACTACCGAAGACAAAAGTACATCTTTGTCTCATGATATATATGTCCTTTTTCACATGTTTTATATGAGTCGGTACGTCTAACCCTTATTATTTCGGGGTTCTTTCCATTTTCAATTTTGCTATATTTAGCTTAATTTGAGAAATTTCTTTATCTCAATAGGCCAAGAGAATCTCACTACACATGTCAACCAATTACTTTAAGTTGAATAGATTACTAAAGACAATTATCTTGTTGTCATACTTCAACATGTACTGGTTCGTTACTATCATGGATGAAGTATATAAATGGAAATTTTATGACTCATATCATCTTTTGTGTGTGATTTTATTTGAATGTATGTTTTGAAACTACTGACAGATTAATAGTCGAGCAAGTGGATTACATTCCACGGAACATTCAAATTTTTGGGAAGAAAATATCACGTACGCAATAATAGTGTTCAAGTACTTCAAAACCCCAAATAAATATATTTGAATCGAGTTGGTACAACCAATTGAACAAAATTCACCATTCAACTATAGCCAATATCATATTCAAGGGAACAAAATAACATTAAGAGCAAAAATTCTTAATGATCGAGATTAACTGTCATAATTTAAGTTGACCGTTTATAATCTATGGACTTATCCTAAGACAAATAAAATAAAATAAAAAGAACATAACTAGCATGTTCTATAAAAAAAAAAAAAACCCAACATGTATCTAAAGACTTGAAGGCCTAGAAAAATAAAGCTCCCACGTTGAATGGAGAGGAAACCCTCGCTTTCGATTGGCCGAAATAAGCCTTTTTTTGAGTTTTGTGAAACGAGCGTTTCGGTGAGGATGCTTGGAAACGTATGATTGGTTTAAAAGAATAGGAAAAGATAAAAAATGGAAACCAAATTCAATTTGGAATTCGTGAGGACACTTGGCAACGTATGATTGGTTTAAAAAGAATAGGAAAAGATAAAAAAAGGAAACCAAATTCAATTTGGAATTCGCGATGACACTTGGCAACGTATGATTGGTTTAAAATTACAAACTCAAAAGGAAAACCTAACCTACCGTGTTTGGAATTTTATGGAAGTCCAAATTCAATTTGGAAATCGAGTATCTACCGTATAAGGACCCTTTTTTCCAAATTAATATCTAAAGGGGAAAAAATCCACATATTTTCTGCGAAAATAAAATGATAAAATAAATAAAATATACACATATTCTCCACCTATTTAATGTGTTTGCCCGCCACACCAAATCAAAAATGTATCGCCACAGGACGGGGCGAAGCCCGCGCACACCAAATCAAAAATGCATCTCCACGGGAAGGGGCGAAGCCCCGCACACACCAAATCAAAAATGCATCTCCACGGGAAGGGGCAAAGCCTCGCACACACAAAATCAAAAATGCAATTCCATGGGCCGGGGCGAAGCCCTGTGCACACCAAATCAAAAATGCATCTCCACTGGGGGAGGGGGGGGGGGGGGGGGGGGGGGGGGGCCCCCCCAAAAAAAAAAAAAAACCCCCCGGGGGGGGGGGACCCCCCCCCCCCCCAAGGA